>JANIJF010000005.1:39152662-39162724 GCA_024520955.1 Erythroxylum bequaertii
ACTGGCATCAAAATAAGAGTTAGAGGTATCACTAAAGGTTCTAAGTTGCAACACATGAATGTTGCAATGAACAACAAGTTGTTCGTTCATATTGACACCTTGCAAAGTCATCCTATTAATAATATCTAATCAACAAAATTGTCTAGTGAGCTAGGGGTCGTTGTCAAGACTGAATTACTTTGCCTTCAACATGCCAAACAGTTAAAGGAAGACAACTTGCTACAGGATGCTCTAGACAAAGTTTCAAAAAAATTTCAATTTATTTAATTATATGCATTTTTTAAACTTATTTAAAGACTAATTTCACTATTACTTGTTGTTCATAGACGAAGCTCAATATCATCGATATCAACAACCTTGAAGTGTCAAGCTGTGTCAGTTCATTGTTGAAAAAAAGGGCCAAGGATCATCGCTATTGACTATATAAATACTAAAAATCTTTTTATTTAGATGAGGAGGCAAGGAGATGTTCCCGAGTTGGTGACTCCAAAAAATTGGAGTCAAATGTGTGATTATTGGTCTTCTGCCAATGCTAAGGTTTGTCTTTTTCTCTTCACATTTGCTTTAGTTAATCTTGTTTCACAATTTAATGACTTTCTTTTCTTTATTTAGGAAAAGTGAGAGAAAGTCAAGGTTAAGAGAAGAAAAAGAAAACTCCTCACAACCAAAGTTTCAAATCATTTGTTATTGTATGAAATGAATTTGTAAGTTCTTTCTTTAGAAGTTATAATTATGTCAATAAATACAATATTATTTATTATGTTTCAATCCTTTTTTAAAAAAAAAAAAGAGTTAGAAGGAACTACATGGAGAAGAGGGTGATATGATCGCACTCTACAAACTCACACACTACAAGGAAGGTTAAGGCTAGACTTCTGAAAAGGCACAGAATAATTAGGTAAGTATAAAATTTTGTTCAATTTTTATCCTTATTTATTTATTTAGTACTAACTAATAATATTTGAATGAATTATTTGTTTTTTTATGCACAAGTTGTAGCAAAGATCATGGTCTGACGAAAATGAGTTAAACGTAAATAAGATTTGCAGCAATGTCCTTGGTACAAGATTAGGGTACATCAAAGGTCATGGATATGGCCCTAAGCCAATTGATACATCATCGTCATGACTAGCATATGTAACCACGCTTCAAGAGGAGAATCGGTCGCTTAAGGCTCAGTTACAATGTAATGAAGAAAATTTTAAAAATAATGAGCAAAAGTTAAACTGTACTGAAAGAAAGTTGGCCAAGCTTAAATTTTGTAAATAACATCTAATAACATTTTATTTTTATATAAAAATGTTTCTAATTTTTAATTATCTTTATTTTTGTTTAATTAATTAACTATAAGGAGTGATCCTTCAAAGTAACATCTTACTCATATGAATTATACTCAAATCACTCATTCCATATAATTTTAAGAGGAAATACTAATATAAATGATTTTACAAAACAATTCCTCCTTGATGATTTTATTTAAAACATTTTTGTTTTTTGTTATATATTTTTTCAATTTTCAATGTTCTTTTTCTTCTCTTTTCTTTCTTTCTTTCTTTTTTTCAACAAAAATTGAAAGAAACTATATTAACCATGGAATTCATTGATAAGAGATAAAATTGCACTCCATCAATTATAAACAACTCGCATAATAGTACACCCCCACACTTATGCTCTTGTGCATCTATAAACATCAACAATTATAAATGCTCCACTAGCTTTAAGGCTTAAGTAGGGCATTTGGTTAGTTTAAAGGTTTGTAATGTGGTTAGCACAAAAAGAAAAGGCTAATAAAACTCAAGGGGACTAAACAAAAGGTAAAACTCATATCAATAGGTTATTTGATTTGATTCTCTCTCTTTTTTGTATACTTAAAAACATATAACAAACATACAAACTTAAAAACACTTATGCACTTAAGAAACAAACAACTTAAAAGCACACATGATAATCCCTACACCATACTTAAAACTTACATTGTTCCTAAAGCAACATTAAATGTAAGAAATAGAATATTCAACATAAATAACAAATGCAAAAATGTAAAGAAAAAATAAGCAAACTTTCCTTGGGTTGTCTTCCAAGCAACGCCTTTGTTTATTGTTGTTGGCTCAACTCCATGCTTTCCTCCTCACGTGACAAAATTATGTTCTTTAGGTGTCTCCACTTCCACCTTTTCCACTTGAGGTTTTGTAGGATAGGGCTTGAGTTGATGACCACTCACATTCAGCTGAATCCCTGCACTCTTGAAAAGTCTCTAATATCTCTTTAACCTTTTCCTCCTTGTTCAATTTCTCCAACCTGTTAGAAAAAGGTGGAGGATTAGTCTTGACGACAATTCAGGATTCAACATTTACCTTTGAGTTGGATGATATATCCTTTTCTCCTTCAAACTCTTTCTCAACTTCTTCTTCACTAGCAATCCTTTGAATAATCCTCTTAGGATTTTGAAGCTTCTCACCATTGTTCAAGGTCAGGACGTCGACATTCGTTGGATTTACCTCAAGTTAGAATGAGAACTTTCCTTCACTTTGTCATTCTAAGCGGTTGATAGCCATCACCATTTAACCCATATAGGTCTCCAAATTTTGGATGCTCAACCTTGTATCTTGCAGAAATTGCCTTACATCATGCTGGAAATGCAAAGTATTAGTGGAAATAGACTTAACTAAGTCTTCTAGAGATATACTTGAGTTGGAATAAGAGGCTTTTGGTCTATATAGGAATTGCTATGCACCCTGTAACCTATATAGGTTGTTGGCTATCCCTTCCATAACGAAGGTTCAAGTGATCTCTCCAACCATAGTTATAGGATTAGGAATATGGGTTATGGGAAAAATTTTCCCCAACAGTATTGACATACTCCCTTCGCAATGTCCTTTCTATACATAAACTCTAATAAACATAAAAAGATTAAGAAATAAATGTAAAAATGAATATATACAAAAAACCAATTGAAATCACAAACTAAAACTAAAGCACTTCACTCCTCGACAACGGCGTCAAAATTCTTGATGAGTGTCGAATGCACCAAAAAATAAAACCTAACTCTGCACGTTAAGATTTATAGCAGTGGTGAGTAAGGATTGCATCTACAAGGAGTGTACGTGAAGCTTTTATAATGAAACGAATTGGTGTTTATGATATGGGGGCTATGGTTTGGTTGGAATTGAAAGACAAAATAAAGTAAAATTGAACTAACAAAAGTAATTCAAATTAAAGAATATAAAAGTAAGAAAATTGATAAATAAGTTTGGAATCTAGTTCTTGTTTCAATCTTAGCATACACACAATTAAGCATACTTAATCATCTTATTGTTCTTATATATTTCTTAGAAACTATTAAACGTAGGTTAACAATAAGCTCTGTTAACCTTGGCTTTCCATTAGGTCATACTTAATCAAAATAATCTCTTTGGTTAAAACCCAACTATCAAATAACCTAAAATAAGTTCTCAAGATTTAATAGGACAATCACATTACAAATTAGGAAAATAGATTAATCTAGGCAACAACCATACAAGCTTGGGTCATTTAACCAATGCTATGTTATCCCTATTGAAAATACAACTATTAGGTATTGTATTCGATATTCTGGCAATGAGTTCATACATAAACAATCTATTAAGAGCGAGAATATTAATCATTCATACATGAATACCCAAACATTAAGCTAAGAATAACATAAACAATTTCTAGAGAGAGAGAGAATTAACAATACATCATGGAGAGATGCAATTAAACTTAGAGTTATGTTGAATGAAGAAATGGATAATTGAGAATTCAAGATTTAGACATATTATATCACATTTTAGCTCTTGATGGTGACATTTATAATTTAATAGTTATTGTTGATTATTGTCAATTATTATAGGTTATTATTAGTTAAATTATTTTTTTTATTATTTTAGTTAGTTGCAAACTATCCTAGTTTATTTTTTTTGGGAACATTTAAGTCACTTCAAACATCCATAGAAATTTGTTTAGATAATTTTAGAGCTAAAAAGTTATATTGGTAGACCAGAAAATCTACTGACACTTATTCAAATTTTTGGTTTGTATATATGTGTAATGTAGGCAAAAGGAAGGGTTTGTGTAGCTTATTTTGACCCTCTTTTTATATATTGTCATTGTAGACACATTAATAAAATTTCCTTACTTAGATATCTCCTATTTTCATTTTATTTCCTGCCTAAGAACATTCCAAACTTGAATGCCCATAACATGTTTGCTAAAATGTCCCAAAAAAATACTTGAGACTTTCATTAATTATCTTACCTTAACTTGATTAGAACTTGTTTATGGATTGGCTGGGATAGTTTAATAAAAGCATCTTCTTGTTGATGACCTTATCTAAGTCCATAGAGAGATAAAGTAGTATTGAACCACACCTAATTGATAGAATGCTACATTAAAATTTAGACCAAGTATTTGACAGAATTTCTAAGTGAAGTGTACACAACCTATTTGATGGAATTTTGTTAAGAACTTAATTTGAGAACTAAATTATGACATAAGGGAATTGAAGAAACATACCTAGCCTTAAATTAAATTAACTCTTATGATGGGGTAAGGTAGTGCTTGTACAACTATATATATTTTTCCCTCGAGAATGTAAGATGTCATGATAATGAAGAAGGTATGTTTTAATTTGAGAGATTCTTTAAATTTAGAAACAATAAGGTTTATTTTTTATGAAAATAATTTTTTGGCATTTACATGTTGTGCACTTCACTATGTCAATAACTTTCCAGCTACAAATAAGTGATGGAATGGAGAGTTACTAAAATACTAATATCTACTCATACAAAGAGATCACTTGACCAAGATGTTGAATAATTTAAGCCATCGATTGAAATATCATAATAATGTTCTTTTCTAAAGCTATAGAATACAAAAAATAAAAATGCTTTGTGTGTTATGAAATTGTAAGTGAGTGAAATGTTAATGAGATGATATTAGTTTAAAATAGAAAATAAACATTCTAGATGAATCAATCTATACCATCTTATAAATGATTATATGTATTTAGTTTTACCATGTAAGGTAAGAATACTTGGACGATTATAGATTTAAGAAAAGCTTTCTACTATAAATATGTGAATTAATTATATTAGGCAATTTCAATTGAAGACGTGTAATTTTATTTAAGGATAAAAAAGATCACATCTCTCTCTCTCCTAGCATCATATCCATAATGAAACTCCTAAATCATGGTTTAGTATAAAGCTTCTTCAATTATTGATTTATGGCACCTTCCCTTCCTAGTCTTCTTTGTTTCCTTTACTCATATCTAATTAATTTTATGATCTTTGCTTACTCCTTCCTTACCCTTGCTCTTCATCAACTTTGATATTATGTGTTTAAACCTTATGCTTGTTTGCATGCTTATTTTATCTTCCTCAATCTCCCTACTTCCTCTTTGAAAAATTTTTTTTGGTTCCTTTTCCTTCCTTGTTTTCCTTATATATGCCTTCTTCCTTTTAAAGCTCACATTACTGGCTATTCCCTCTCCTCCTAGTCTCTTTCCCTCACTAGTTTCCTACTCTAACATTTTCATTTCTTTGGAATGGTCTTTTGTATTTGAACTATTACCTTTTTTCATTTTCTTTTTCCTTTTAGTTTTTTTACGTGTTCCTTTCTCTTTTGTCTAACGTCAAACCATGTGTCTCCCCTTTACTCTATCACCTTTCCTTCTTTTTCTTGTGCTTCTCCTCTCCTAGTTCCATCCTTCCTTTAGGCCACCACTAATGCTTCTTTTATAAACTTGGAATAACTCCTATCACTCTAAATACTCCACCTCTTCTCCTCCTATAAACTCCTCAAACCTTCTTTATTTCTTTCCTCCTAAATCTAAAGATGTGAATTTTATAGTTTCCCCTCTTTAGATGTTTTGATAACAAGAGCCACAAAATAGGACTCCATTTTAGTTGTTTTTCCCCTAACCAAAGACCTGCTTTTCCAGTGATAAACTCTTAGGCAAATTATCATTGGAGGAAGCTTTATTTAAAGGAAGTCTTGGTCAATAAAAAGAACTAGCTTCTTTTTGGGTTTGACTTAGAGATCAACACTAAAAATCTTAGAATTGAGACCCTAGCATTTAGACAATTAGCCTTTATTTCTTTAAAAGTGGCAAATTGACATCTAAATGAACAATTTAAAGCAAACGTAGGTTCTATTATGGATAAACATCTATAATATATTCTTAGAATACTAGGATAATAAAGGCTTAATTCACCTAGTAAGGTATATAAAAAAATAGATATATATACACAAGGCAACAACGGAGAGTAAAAAAAAGAGTGAATTATGTTAGGCTATATGTCATGGTTAATATATAAAAAAAGAGTTAAGTCACTCCTTCAATACGGTTGGGTGAAAATGTTGTGTTTTTCTGAGACTCAACATTAGTTACATACTAGTGGAAACTAAGTTTAATCCATCAAGGGAAAAAATATGTCCTCACTAATAAGAGATTTATAATGGGAATTACCTTGAGCTTATGAATTTAGACTCGCTCGAAGAGCACTCCATGGTTAAGGTCTAAGTTCTTAATTCTACTTCTAGCCAAGAGGCTATCTAGATAAAATGAAGGAAGTTGAACCCCATTTTCAGCAGCTTCGGCCCCTCTCAGAGGACTAAAGTATACCCTTACTTATTACTGTAGTTCTTAATCCTACAGTGACTTGTAACACTAAACCTATATAGAAAAGTCTAACTCCAAATTTTGAGAGGTTGATTAATACTCCTATACCTAAAGACGTTATCTTTATTGAGACTCAAGTTACCTGTAGTTAGGAGATTGAATTCAAACTTGTTAATAAAAGGAAATCTAAAAGGAAAACTAGGGAAAGCAACTCTAGATCCTCACCTTCTTATATTTATAGTCTTATAGAATGTTAAAGGGCTTAATAGCTCCAAAATAGTAAAAGGTGCATGAATATTTTTATAATACCAAAATCTTTTTTTATTAGTTTTTTGGAAAGAAATATCAAGAAGGCCATTTGCAAAAGCCTAAAATTATTAAGGAAGAATTGGTCCATCATCACAAACCATCAATTCCATTAACATAACATAATTGTGCTTGTTTTTTATTAAAATAAGATTAAGGTTCTACATTCCTTGATAACTTACTAGCTTATTCACCTATCTTTAAGGATTCTATAGAGCAACATCAATATTTATGTCTCCTTCATTTATACTTTCAACCTTGCATTCTAAAGAACTACCTTATGGAAAAAAAATAAAAATATCCATTTAGGCATGACTGCCCTTTAAATCATCCTTGACGAATTCAATAGCACACTTCTCCTTTTTAAAGTAGAGAGAAACATATGCTTCAAAAATCATAATGATAGTTTTAACCAATATATTACTACCAACGTTGAAGCTACATACCTTAAAAATAAAGTGGGATTTTCACATAAAAGAACAAGTAACAAAGAAGATGATTCCTTAGCAAGAAACTTGTTAGGGTGTTTGTTAATCTCTATATAAGATCATCTACCCAAATCCTAGTTTGCTAAAGTTTTCTGTTAAAGGCCATGTCTTGACAAGGTGCTTATTACTCTCTATGTAAGAGCATCCACATGAATCCTAATTTGCTAAAGTTTTCTATTAAAGGCCAAGTCCTTATTAAGCTTTAGTATCATGCTTGATCACCCCCTAATTATTCTTAGGTAATCCTCTTCTTCTTTTTCCATTCCTAAGTACAATATTCTTGTCTCTTCTTACTAAGGCATCAAGATGTCTTCTCTTAACACACACAAAGTACCTAAGCCTTGTCTCCCTTAACTTACTATCATTATTATCCACCTTAACTGTCTCTTGCCACCATATTCCTAATCTTATCTCTTCTTGTAAGGTTACTCATCCTACAGAACATCTTCATCTTCGCCACCATTAATTTATGAGTATGAACCTATTTAATGAGCCAACACTCTGCCTTATAGAGCATGACTGACCTAGTTGATAAATGATAGATATTACCTTTTATCTTGAGTGGTATCTTCTAGTCATATAAAACTTCTGATGTACTCCTCCATTTAAGCCACCTAATTTAATACAATGAAATATGTCATCATCTATCTCACCATTTGCTTTGTATGATGGATCTAAGGTACTTAAAACAATCTTTTTATGGTATAACTTCTGGACTAACATTTATTTTCACATAAGGTGCAACCAAGTGACTTGAAAAGTTACACTACAAGTACTTAGTTGTAGTCATACTCAATTTAAAGTCGTTTGAATCTAACGCTGCCCTCTAAAGTTCTAGCTTGACATTAACATGCTCTTTTGTTTTATCTATTAAAAAAATGTCATTAGTAAATAACATATGCTAATGCACATCTCCATAGATATTCTTGATGAGTTCATCCAAAACTATTGCAAACAAGAAGGGACTCAACGAGAATCCTTCATGTAGCCCAATTTCAATAGAAAATGATCTATATCTTTTTTTGTTGTCCTTACTCTATCTTAACACCTTCTTATATATCCTTAATAACCCATATATAGGCCATAGGAACTCTCTTAACTTCTAAACACCTTTCTCTATGTTAATGAAAACTATATATAGGTCCCTCTAACTGTCCCTATAATATTCCATTAATCGTCTAAAGAAGTGTACAATTTCAATCATGAACCTCCTTGAAATGAAACCAAATTGGTTTTTCAAGATTCTCACTCTCTTCTCAATTACCCTCTCTTATAATTTCAAAAATGTGCTGAGTAATTTGATACCTCTACAATTGTTATAGCTTTAGTAGTCCCTTTTGTTCTTGTAGAGAGGAATTAGTGTGCATGTAACTCTCTCTAAATTATTTATTTCATAAGCACTTCATCCAGAGGAATAAACGAACAAGAATATGTCGAACCTCCTTAACTTCTATATTTAAATGTCTTGGAGATGTGTATGTTCGAGCCTAATGAACCATGTTAACATGACCTTAAGGGACTCAACTCCTTTACTATATCCATAGAGCAAGATTGAGATGACAAATAGGTTTTGAAAATTGTTATAGGATATTATTGGAGGCTTAGTTTAGCAAATTACTTTTGATCTAACACCTCAATATCCAATTTTAAGGAATTTGATACTTTGGAAAAAAAATAATTTTTTAATAATGAAAATATATATTAAGCCATGAAAAGAAAACTATTTTACATAATAGTCAACGAAGGCAAACCTTGATAACAATCTCACTCTTCTATTTAGCTAGTCTAATGGTGCATATATAAGAAGATTAGAGTTGAATCACAAGCACTGCTATGTTAGGAATATGCCAATTAGAATAGATAAGGAGATTGAATTTTGGTTTTTCCTTGAGCAAGTAGATATGCATTTGAATTCTGCTATATGTTCTTCTTGATTTAAGTTTTGGTTTGAGAATTTTTTTTAGCTCTCATCCCATACAAACGTGTAAAAACCATTCTTATTGAATTTTTTTATTTAAATACGTGAAAAATAACTCTTATTTCTCTCATTAAGATACATAAATACATTAATTAACCCAATTAAAATAGGTAGTTCCAATAGTTTTTAAACAAGAAGTTAAACTTAACTTCTTATAGTATAAATCTTTTTAAGTGTTATTTATTTTGATAAAGAATATGTATTCTCTTATTGAAAACTATTAGAGATTTAAATATACTAGCCACCTTACAATGAAAAGAAATAAACTGTAAGAGAATCCTTTTGTGAAATCTAATTTATAAAATAAGAACAAGTATATTAGTTAACATTCTAACTACTAATTCATGTTAAGGGCTCATACTTTGATATCAACAAACAACTTAAAGAATTTTGATGCTTCTTTATTTTACTAAATTCCATATTGCCTATGTCTGCGATAATTTACGACTCATACACTGCGTTTGATTACTGTCTCCAGTATGCAGAGACGGAACGAGACAAAAATTTGGAGACAGAACAGAACAAAAATTGGAGACTGTGAAGTGTTTGGTTGTGATGGATAAAACAGATAAAACTGTTTCTGTCTCGAGGACAGAAATGTGTTTGGTTGCAGTTGACAGAATATAAAAATAGTGTCAATGACTAAA
>JANIJF010000005.1:39299390-39313915 GCA_024520955.1 Erythroxylum bequaertii
TCCCACCTTACAAGTGTATTGTCGCGAAGATACTCACATAGCAGAATTGGAAGAACGGCTTGTTGAAAGGGATGCTATATTATAGGTTTTAAAGAACAATTTACTCAAAGCTCAAAATCGGATGAAGACACATGCAGATAAGAATCGTAGAGAAAAATCATTTGAAATTGGTGATGTTGTCTTCTTACGAGCCAACCATAGAAGCAACATTCTTTAGCTAGGCGTACGAATGAGAAGTTTTCGCCTTAGTTTTTTGGTCCTTATAAGATTCTCAAACGTTGGGTTCCAGTTGCATATAAACTAGAGCTCCCTGCTAACACTAAGGTGCATCCTATTTTCCATGTCTCACTACTTAAAGAAGCTAAGGGACAACTCTCCACCAATCCACCGGCTCCATTATCTTTGAATTCCAATTGGGAGTTGATGTGGAACCTCAAAAAGTATTGGCTCACCGTTGGATTAATTATGGTGATGAATTAGATCTGGAATTGCTCATCTTATGGCAAAACCATCCTTCTGAAGATGCCAGCTAGGAATCATATGACCTATTACAGCAACGATATCCCTATTTTCACCTTGAGGACAAGGTGACTTTCAAAAGGAGGGGTACTGATAAACCACTAAAGACATACCTTCACAAGAAGACTAAGTAAAGAGTAGATAATGTAATTAGGTGGCAGTTATTAGAGGAAAAATAGGAAGAGTTTGTAGTTTCAGATTTTCAGTAGAAGTGGGTTACTTGTTATCTACAATTAGGATTTATTATTATCTACAAGTACATCTCTAGGAGTCAAGTCTATAAATAGGTCTATAGTAATTGTCATTAGGTGTGCAATCTTTCTATTTTTAAGTATATTCTTGGAGTTTAGGCAGCTCAAATTGTCTTTTGTTAAATAAAAAATAAAAGATTCTTAAATAATACCTAGAACTACTTAGATAAATTATTCCTATATTAGATACATAATAATATTTTCATACTAAATACTAAATCTCCATAATATTCAACAAGTACTAACAGCAATTTAACTGCTGCAATTTCCACATAATGTTCAAGAAAATACAAATGGTAGATTTTTTTGTCCTTTTGCACATTAGATTTTGGATCAAAGTAAGCTGCTCCAACAAGAAGCATTCCAAAGAATATCAAATTGACGAGCCCTATAGGTGGTCAGTTGCCAAACTCTAGTCATAACCATAACAAAGAACAATGGACTCGGCAAAAGGCAGAGATACACAAATCTTGATTTTGTCCATGGCACAAGTCGTGCGAACACCAATTCAACAAACATTCATTTACACACCAAACTTTATTTGTCAACAACATTTGCATGAATTAATAGATGGCGTAGATGCTATCCAACCTCGCTGCTAGAGCACCATCCCATTTTGAATCAAATACTAACGTTCAATTTATCTTTATCTATAAACTTTAACAACTAAATTTTGAAACTAGTTTATAAAACTATATTCTATGTTCCATCTACCTTAAAAGATAACTGCATCCCTGTTTAACTCTCAAAAAGAGAGAATTTTTGTTACCAAATTCCTTCAAAACTAAAAAGTGGACTTAAAGTTGGAAAGTGAGTAAATGAAATTTACAAAAATGAGTGCATTGCTTCCCATTTCAACATAGTTTTACGAAGAGAATGGCAAAACAATTACTAATTTACCTTCAACAGTGGAACTGGGGGTTTATCTTCACCTAATTGTGGGTACCATTCGAGAAGTACTTCCTTTTTTGTAATGGCATCATGAATATGTGGATACATATTCATAGCTGTTCTTGAATGAAAATCTCCACCAGCTTTGAACGCATCCAACATGCTCGTACAGTTAGAAAGATGTGCAAGAATTCGAAGTTCAAGCTGTAACATGAAATCTCTTTCAGACCAAAGCCTGAGATACAACATAAATTGGTGGTAACAAATACTCACCTGCCCATAATCGGCAACAATAAGGGAATTTCCTGGAGCAGCTATAAATGCCTTACGAATCTTATATCGGTCCTTCTCCAAAGCAGGCTGATTCTGAATGAAGGTAATATGTGAAAGTTTAATTTCTATCACATTCAGATAGCAATATTAAAGCATCCATCTTGTCTTCAATTTTTGGAAAAATTGGGCACCAACAAGGTGATTATTATGGCCCTCTCCGATTTTATGCATAAACAAGGAACGAGATAAATAAAATAAAATACTAAAGCTTTTCAATTGAATTCACATTGATTTCCTAGAAAGTTTTAATCCTACTTGCTAGGCAAGTAATATCATTAAAATAGCACATAGCACAGACATATGTTTGATGGTCAAGTCATGCCTTTTTCAGTGACATTATCAAAAGAAAACAATTCATCAATTATAAATTCACTCTAGAAAAGCAATTAATGGAAAATAGATCAATACCTGCAAATTTGGCCTCCTTGCTGACAAACGCCCAGTTTCTGTGTTAATATTTAAAGAACAATGTATGCGCCCATTCTTGCCAGCTATATTACTTTCCTGCAAAGCATCAATAGTTTCAAAATTTTGGAGCTATAGGGCTATTTAATAAGAATGCAGAATACTAAGATAAAGTGATGCCAAATAATTAAACTTGTAGTAAACATAGAAGTTTAAATAGTATATACCAACTAATTAACTGACATGGCTGGCATCGTGAAAAGCACTTTAAAGATCTCAAATTAACAATATTGAACTTTTATCTTACCAAAAGCTTTTATAGAAACATTTTGGCTTTTCTAACTAAGTCGTGTAGATTATATTCTAGTACAGATCAAAATATTTACACCAAGAATGTAAAATTATAAAAATATCACTCTCAAATGAGCTGAATGGAAATTTGAACAAAAAATGTTAATACTTGACTAGAGAGAAGAAGCAAAATAATATAAATTCTAAACATATACCCACAAAAACCTGACTTCAAGTTTTCAAATTAAAAGTTGAGGGAGTCATTTTTAAGCATTTTAGAATTGTATATACTAATCACCAACAAAAGCATGGGACACATAATATCAATAGGCAAGTGGAGAAAAAGGAACTATAAGATGACTATCATCATGCACTATATGCCACCTTCAAATATGCAGTCATAATGAGATATTATACCAAAAGACATCTGTGGATTCTACTTTCTGCATAGTTCCTCTTTGAGGGATAATTTAAGATAACGAATTAAAAAGTATCAAACCTTTTTAGACTTTTTCATTTAAGTGTCCATCCTTTTAAAATTTTTAATAAAGTGTAAACTTTTAAAAATTAGACAACTCAATTCAAAAATGTGTCTCATAAACATCTTGTTGATGTGGCTGATGGATCACGTAAAGATTGATGTTTAGAGGAGTTATGTAACTCTTCATTTTCATCAACATGCTTTTTGTGCCTCCTATGATCACTTGTTTGATGCTAAAAATCATGCAGGAAAGAAGATATCACATAACCCCTCCAAATTTTAGTATCTACGTGCTCTGTCAATCATATTTGCAAAATGTAAACAGAAGACAACCATTTGAAATGAGTTGTCCAATTTTCAAAAGTTTAAACATTTAATTGAAAACTTTAAAAGTTTAGACATCAAAATGAAAATTTTCAAAAAGGTTTAACACTTTTTAATTCTTTATCCTGGGACGATTTTATAATGACCAAAAACACACTAAGGCCTATTATGATCTCAAATAACATAAAATGAGGAATTTAAATTTTACCTGCAAGGGAAGGATGAAATTAGATATCAAAGAGTCTATAGAGCATACTTCACATAAAGAAGTAATAGCTTGGCAAGCCTCAATCCTTTCTTCCTCTGTTTTAAAGGTTCTTAATGATTCTTCTCCATCTGACAATGACTTCGAATATCTCCCGTTGGCAACATAGATTGACTTGCCGCTTGCAGAAATTGCAGCAACAAGGGCCTTCAAAGCATCTCCACTGACGGAGGGCCAACCACTTGGTGTATACACATCTGCAGGTAGATCAATACCAATGTTGTACAATCTAATTTTTCGATGCTTTGTGGGCTTCTTCTTTCCTTCTTCAATCACTTTATCAACATTAGGAACTTTGAAATCCTTTGCTTCTTCAAGTTTTTCAAGGGTTGCACTGCAACCATTGAAAAAAGAATAGAGGATTTTATTTCTTTTCATGCTTTTTCAAAACTCTAGTTTTATGTCAACATCATCACTTTGCCTTCATGTTATGAACTTTTTTTCTTCCAGAGAAATGTAGGAAAGTTACACCATAAATTCCATACTCATGCTACAAATACAACTTCAAATGCAGGGGAAATTAACTCTCGAAACATATAGGAGCCAAACCAGCAAAGATCACTTTTTATACTTGGAATGAAATTATGCAAAAAGATATTTGTGACTAAAAGACTTGAACTTGATATCAGTTGAAAGATGATAAAAATTAAATCAATGCCCCAAACAAGAGATTACCTGTTTGTAATGCCACCATATAGCAATTGGCGTAGCTGTGCATCACTTCCTACATTCATATACATAGCATCAGGACAATATTTAGATGCCCAAGTACGGAAATTATGAGCAGCAATTGCTTGTTCTGCTATGGCCACCTTCTGTATCTCTTTCAGATGCTCACGATCAACCAGCATTCCCTTCGCTTCCATTCTAACTAGAAGCTCACCAAACGGCTGCCAGTATTCTTGATAGAAGTCAAACATTGATTTTCCAAGAACCCGATCTCCATTCAACATCCAATTCTCACCACATAGACTGGTTTTCAAGCTTTCATAAAGCTGCAAGGTACTTATTGCATCCAAGGCTGAATAACAAATCCATGGTTTTCGATCTTCTCTTTGTAGCTCTTCAACAGGAGCCACAATAGTAATTTTTCCTTCAGAACCATCCTTTTTCAATTTTTTCTTTCCAAAGATGGTTTTCATTGACACCTTACCAATTAATTTCTGGTAGCGTGATGAAGCCCTAGCCATGAGTTTTCTATCACTTGTCAAAGCTTCAAGAGAATAACCACCCTCCAGTCGTCGTGAAGAATTCCATAACCTTGCCATGTGCATCGTGTCAGCATGAAAACCAAGAAGAGCTATACCATAATTTTCAACGACATGGTTATCAAAGCTGTAATTGTGCCAAACCTACATTAAAAAAAAAAGTAACTTTAACACCTCAAAAGTAGCTTATAGACTTAGCAAGCAACCAAATAATTGACACGTGAGGAGAATTATATAGAAACAGATAGATTGTCCTCAAAGGTAATAGAAGTAGCTAAATTATTTTGCCCACAAGTATATTAGAAAGATTGCCATTCTCATTATCAAGTAAAATTAACAATGCATGTTATATTACAGGGTCTAAATTGTCTCTATTCCCATTATCAAGTAAAATCAACAATACATGTTATATTACTGGGTCTAAATTGTCTCTATTTCTCACTCTCTCACTCTCTACATCTCTCTTTCTCTCCCATTCTTACTCTATATCACGTTGGAGTTTAGAGGGACTATAAAATGTTACAATAAAGAAGTCCCCATATTTCTTAAACCAAATAAACCACAGGAAAAATAATACAAACAGCACCATCAAGTTCTGCAAGAGAATGAAAATCTAAAATATCTGAAATTATGCAGAGGAAATATTTAATCTAATCATTCGGTGCATTGTCCAAAAGATCATTAAAATTTGGTAAATCTATTATCATTCTTCAGTAGAATAATGAAAAAAAATGTAAGTCACAGCAAAAGAAGATAATGAGAGAGAGAGAGAGGCATAAAGAATCAGTCAGTCACTGCATAACATGTTAAAGAAAGAGAGACAATCCAATGAATAGAGTTTAACAGAAATCATTTATGAAGAATGCTATAGAGAACATATCAATACAGTTATCAGGCTACTATTAAAAATTTTGCCAATGAAGAAGTTGAGATCAATGCAAATAAATTACAAGAACCCAAAAATGAAAATCCACCTTTCTAATGAATGGGTTGGCAAAAAATGGCTCAAATTCAGCTAAGATATCCTGGCCACCACCATCAAGAACATCTACCCATATACATGACTTTCCATATCCAAAATCTGCCTCAGGTCCAGAATAAATACTGAAGCATATTATCTCTCCATGGTTAACAGGTGTTTCTTGCTTCACATCAATCCCTGCTACCTGTGAATTTTATAGCTGTAATAAAATAGGTAGCAACTCACACATGAAATGATTCTACGCTGTGCAAATATCGTTGACCTGTATGTGGTTTGAGTAATAACAGATGAGAGCATATTCCAGCTTATTTCTCATTTTGATGAGAACAGACATGGGAACTTAAAAGATTGTCCTTTAGGTTGTATAAATGTGTTTGTAGCTCAAATACATAAGGAATAGTTTTTGTTTCACTTTGTGCATGGAAAATGAGCAGTTTACAACTATATATGTATGATGTGTAATATAAGATATGTCTAAAACATTCCTATATAGGGTGTATAATCGAATAAGGGACTCTTAGTTTTCCTATACAACAATAATTATACAGGAAAACACAATATTCGTGATCTTCAACACTCCCCCCAAAAGCTGGTGAGGAGATATTCTCAATTCCTAGCTTAAAAGTGAGTTTTCCAAACACTAGAAGTAGTTCTTTTGTGAATATATCTGCCAATTGGTCAATGCACAATAAATAGGTGTGGTCATCAACTCACTATCCAACTTCTCTTTCCTAAAATGTCTATCAATCTCTAAGAATGCTTATGATCTCAGTACAACAATCGTTGACAATGCCGACAGACCAGTACAATGATGGCCAGCAATGAATTGTTAATGATGTTAATGAAAGATAAGTGTGATGATGGACCAGTGGCTGTAGTGAGAAGATGGGGAGCAATATTGACTTGCGACAAAAGGTATGGCTGACACAAAGGAGCAACGCATATCCAAAGTTTGATCCTAGCAAGGTCTCTTTCTCCCAGAGATGATAATGTTAGATTCTGACAAGGCCCAATCTTACCTAACTATAAAGGCTGACCAAAGGGGGAAAAAAAAAGGAAATTTTGACAATTAAGTTCAACTTTCAGCCATAAGATTGATAAAAAGGTGGCTCAATAGCAATTTCTAAGCTGCCGCGTAGAAAGACAAAGGAATATTTATTGTACTTTTTTCTTCTAGCCTTACTAATTTGATAGAAGGGTAATACATGTTACACAAATATTTCATAATAAATATAAGATATGTACAAGATATTTCACAATAAGACATATACCGAAAAGGCATATAATCTAATAATTTTAGATTTTTTATAAAAGAATAATTACACAAGAACAAAAATATCCGTGATAATCATCATATAATAGTACAGCAATCTCTTTTTACCAAAATTTTAATGTAGCCTCAACCCCCAGTGTGATACTCAAGAACCCTATTATATGAACCCAAAGAAGCTAAACCTTGGAACTTATAAATTATTCTCTTTGATATCAACATAAATTTTTAGACTTGAAAAATGCCTGCAAGAGAAACTCTGAAAAGAATCCAATGTCTAGAAAACATACCTCTGTATCACATGCATGTATAAGATGTCTGTATTGATTGATAAGCTTAGCAACAACCTCCTTCGCCAAAAGAACATTATCAACAATCAGAATATCTTCATATATACCAGTTAGCCTTTGGCGACTCTCTTCTCGGGATGATATTCCTTCAGTCTTGGACTGTTTCTTATCATAGCTAACAGAAGAAGTAACATTACTTATCATGTTATCATAAAGCTGGGGAGCAGTCTCTCCTACTCTGGACAGTTCAGAGTCATACTTAACAAACGTAGCTGCATTAGAATTATGCATCTGATAACTATATTGCTGAGCAGATGTTTCATTTACTCTGGATTTTTCATAATTATGTCCAAAAACAGCACTGTTTCCATTAACCCGATCAATGCCAACTGGACTAGTAAATGCATCAGTTTGACCAAAATCTACTTTTCTCTGGTTCTCCAACACTATTCCTTCCAGTGATCGATTAGCATGTGCAGCATCTCTTAGGATGCTGTTAGGAGCATTATTGCTTGGCTTTTTCTGATATGTTGATCGACCATCTCTACCACATAATGATATAATGTTGTTACCCTCATTCTTTACTTCAGAACCAAGTGGCAAAGGTACAGCATGGTCCTTACTATCAGTGAGCCCAACATTTCTGACATTTGCATTGTTATTATTATTTGGTTTATCCTGCATCTGTATGCTTCTATGGCTGACTTTTGAAATAGAGCTTCCACACTGAACACGGCCTTGCTTGTTCAAGAAGTAGCTCCTTTTGTCCCGCAACTCTTCACCCATTGCTTTCCATGAGTTCCTATTGCTTTCAACTAGAGGATAAAGTACCTTCAAAACAGGTTTTTTCTCGTCTTGTCTTTGCAGGTCCAATAAGCTATCAAACGCATGAAACTCAACATTAAGCATCAATTAATATGGAGAAGTTAAGTGAAGCAACAAAAGCATAAAAGATACAGTTAAATCATTTGATTGAAGGCCACAGAGGGCTAAAATTTAACAACGCAAGCAATTTGGTAAGCAGCAAAGACCAAGAGTTGTCTAGGGAATGTTTAGAAAACATAGACGTTAAGTTTAGAACAAAAGTTTTGACAAATAATAGAAAGTGCTGGAAAACATGTTGATAACATACGGAAATGATTGAAACAAAATGATAAAGTTAGATTCATTCTCAGTAAAATAGATAAGTCAATCTTCTGATTACTTGAGAGACCATGCTATCTCAGGCAAATCTTTTGAGATGCGTGAATCGCTAGTTGTAAGAGATCAGCTGGCACATATCTCATGTTCTATTATAATCGTGGTTTTCCACATTTATCACAAAGAAACAAACATACTGGAACGTCAAAATATATCAAATACAAGGTAGAAAAACAGGGCCAGAGAAACCAGTTAGAAGATGCAAAACACCTAAACAGGTAACACAATACATATTATAAAACCAATCAAGAATAAAGCATAAAGAGTAGGCCAGCCAAAATTATTACACATCTCATTACATAATACTCTTATAAAACAAATGAAATTTGAATAGCAAAATCTATAAATGAAGGAAGCATATGATTCAGAGTAAGCATGTAAAAAGAATACCCAGCATAAGCAATCACAAGAAATCCTTTAATCGGCACCCACGAGCCAAACCCCAAAAAACAATGGAAATGTTGAACTTTACTAATAATATTAAATGGAAATATATTAAGAAAAGCATTGCATAAACACTTCAAGGCCTTTGCTACACTTGACAATACATAACCCAGCAAAGAACACATAAAATAGAAACGAACAAAAGGGCATCAAAACGACCCAAAACCCCACGTACCAAAGAGCTAAAAGAAATGAAACAGCCACCCAAAAAAAAAAAAAAGTCTTTTACAAAGACAGAAAGCGAACCTATGAACTGCATTGGAGAAGGGACGAGCAGGACCACTAACAGAAGATGGAAAACAGGGACAAGACCGAGTTAATTTAAAATAAGAAGGGCAAAACGGTCTAAAAGAACCAACATAGGTGGTCGGAGCGGTGGTTCCAGAGAGGCCCATAGCTACAAAGCTTCTAACACTCCCCAGCTTATAGCAGCTGCAAGTAGCAGTAGCTATTGTGGCTCTCCAAAAATGAGCCGTCTTTAGGGTGGCAAGACTGTAATAACAAGGTGGGGCCTTGAGTTTGGACTAGTTGGGAGGTGAGGCAATTTGGTCGGTTGGAGTTGCAGAAGTAGAGCAAAGGAGTGCAGTAGCCATGAGATGCAGAGGGATAGGAGGGAGAGGGCCTAAAACCCTGCGGTTCTTCATTTCTTGCGAACGGGGGGGCAATTTACGGCTGGCAAATATTTGTCTCTGTATGTGGCTTATACTTTTATGCCTCCATTGTCGCTAAATTACGGATGGGCCACCCTTGCCTTGGGTTGAACCGTCGTTTCTGTAAAAGGTACGGTAAAAAGCGACAAGTTTGACATTAATATTTCTATCAAAATATAAATTAAATATTGATATTCTAAAACATTTAAAATAAACATTGATATATTTTATATTACTAATTACGTGATAAGAATATATTTTTAATTAAGTTAATAATTATTAATCTAATAAATCAAAATTCTAAATCATAAATTTATTTCTTATTTTATTTTAACCTATTTACTCACATTTTCCTCCAAATTATCTCTCCTCATCTTTATTTGAAATGGCAACTTTTGAAGGATCCCAAATCAAATCTTCATCATCTTTTATGTCATTTTCGACCTCTTTTATTCCGATTATCTTAGTTTAGAATCCTCATCATTTTGCACTTGTTTTCTTTTTGAAAAATTAAATAATTTTATTACTTGTAAGAATTATAGGGATTTACGTTAGTTACTAATACAAGGTAGCAATCAATCCTAAAACATGTTCATGTGAACTATCAGAGCAATTAAACCATAGATAGGACATAACTCTTTTAGTTGCCACATTTCACATCTTCGAAATACATATCTTCTTCATGTTAAGGCCTAAAACAACAACACAACATAACTTCACTTCTTCAACTGGGACCATTTTGGGTATTTCTCGGTCTCTCTCTAATTGAACACTTTGTTCACTCTATACATGTAACAATTTACTCATCTACAGCTCATGGATCACCTTTTTTATCTTGCTAGTTGCATCACCTTACTTCCTAAATAACTCACCTTAAGCAAAGCCTTATTACTGATGATAAGTGTATCATTTCTTCTTGCATGTGTGGGTTGAGCAAAGGGGTTTACTCCAAGTCATCGATTTTAAGTTCTATAAGGATCTTACACACCTAATTTGAGTCAATCTTAATTCTCCTTGTCCTGATAGAAGTTCACTCCTTTAGTTATATTGTTATATTATTGAGGGGCTAATCTTGCATGAATTTTCATTTGCATATTGGAATTTCCTTTTTCGCATTACTACTTGCTCTTTATGATTGTGGATTAGTCTCAAGCTAGTAATCAATCTTCTTTGTTTCTTGCTACAGTAAATGCTCTTCTACCCTGACATATGCCATTAATTATTGTTCACCTCATCACAATAGGTAGGGTACAACCTTCTGTACTCAATGGTTGTAATTGATTGATTTAGTAAGTGCAAATCAAAGGCTACATCGCCCCAAAGAACTACAAATGGATCCGAGGGGATATCAAATATCATGCGATGCTTGAGAAGGGTTCTCCATTTTTACCCTCCTATTAACCAAGTAATTTTGAGTATATTTCAGAACTTCTTTAGGACATATGCACGTTTGGAACATTCAATGTAATGCAATCATACTTTTTGTACATATATGTTGCATATTCTTCTTATAGATAAAAACTAGGGTGAGTTAGAATATAAACATAAGAACTACTTATTCTAGCCTCCATGCCCTTTTAATATTCCAGCTTAGATAACTAGAATCCTTACATAGTATCAATTGTTCCCTTATGCTAGCAATAGTGAGTTCGAATGAGATAGTAATATGAGCCCTTAGTTGCTTGAATCTTCTAGCATTTTGTTCTTTCCAAATAAAGCAAAAATAGTTAGCAACTCCAATGAGAGAGACAACAGTGCATCTCTAGGGAGCTTGCCATAATTATTATTAGCAAATATAAAATATTCGGAAAAGAAACTAGATTATACTCCCAATTAAGGAGGCTTTTCACATAAATTCATGTTGTCATTGAATAATTGTAGTGAAAAAATAAATATGTTAAGGTTTTAGCTACTTATTCACACAAACACAAGTATCTTAAAGATGTAAGAAATGTAATTTGTCCATAGTTTTAAGTTTATTCAAAGTTGTCAGCCTTAAAAGAAACAAGTCCCTAAGTAGTAGGTTGTTATTCCAAATGAGTACATCCCAAAACACCTTTTTTCCTCTAGGTTTTATCAAGTCCCTATAGATTCTGTTGGTAAATTAGCCATCGAATTACTAATCCAAGTGTAGAAAACTTTAAACTCAACATTTTTTAAGTAATTAGGGATCAAATATTCTAATTCTTTTGGAAAGTTGCTTCATTGACATCTTCAATCCACAAACACGCCTTGGTTTGAGGTTGTATTTGAACTACAAAATGAGCAACTTATGCTATGTTTTGTAAAGTCCCCTTTCTCATCTAATTATCATATAATAAGAAAGAAAAACTACCATCTTTAATTCTGCATCCCATATTTGGCTTAATTGAACTCTTTAATTTAGGTAGTTAATTAATGAGCTATGAAAAAGAATCTTTGCTAACAAGGGACTAAATACTATCTCCTTTCAAAACGTAGCTATGCATCCATCTCATCCATGGTAATTTCTTATCAACCAAGGTTCTCCAGACCCTTTTAGCCAATACCACCTTATTGGCAATGCTTATAAGAGTGATCCCTAAGCCTCCTTCATCCATAGGTTTGCATATCTCTAATTACTTGACTTTAGCATTTACCTTGTTTATATTTATTTTGCCCTATAAGAACTTCCTCATCAAGCCTTCAATAGTGTTCATATGTCTTTTTGAAAGGAATATATATGCACTCCAATAGATCTGCATAAAATTTAAAATGGATTTGATAAGTTGACGTTTAGCTCTAAAGGATAGCTCCTTATTGGTCTAACTCCCTAATTTTTTTATATTTTTCACCAAAGGTAAGTATTCCTTGAATTGCAATCTCCTTGTCACCAATGGTAATCACAAATAAAATAGATGTTGCTGTTTGATATCCATTCCAGTCAATGTTCTAATCCTCTCTGAGTGTAGCATTGAATTATAAGCCATAAGAACATGAATTTTGTTGTAGTTTATGTCAAGGCCAAATCTCTTGGATCCTTCGAAGGGACTTCATCAATATTTGAATGGATTTTATATCAGCCCTAAAGACGAGAAGCAAATCATTTGCAAAATATAAAATAGTTAGTTTAATCCTCTTACATTTTCTATAGTACTTAAAGATGTCACATCTCCTGTTGTTCTAGTTCAAGAGCAAGATTAAAGCTTTCATATCAAGTATAAATAGATAAAGAGAAAGGAGGCCTCCTTGTCTAATGCCCCTGGCACCTTTGAAGAGCTCCCCATTAATAAATACACTATAAGTAGTAAAGGAGATATACGAAGCTATCCATTTCCTAAAAATAGGAGGAAAGACAAATAACTTAAGCAAATTGAGGATGAATTCCCAATTAATACTATTAAAAGCTTTGTTAAAGTCCACTTTGATGGCATAGTTCTGGGAGGAATTCTTTCTAGAGCAACCTTTCAAGAGCACTTAAGCAATAAGGATATTGTCACTAATTTACCTACCTTTAAGGAAAGTGTCATGATTTTCACTGATAATTGACTGAAGTGCTCCTCTTAACCTATTTGTCAAGATCTTTGCTATGTTTTTACATAGGAAATTGCTGAAAGAAATAGGCCTATAATCACCAAAAGAAAAAGGATTAGAGATCTTAGGGGCAAGGGATATAGAGACCATATTGATCTTTTTTAAGAGGCTCCCACTAATGAATAACTCTTGTACTGGTTATTTTACTAAAGACACAACCCGTTGCCAAGCCTTGTAGAAGAAGAATCCATTTAGCCTATCTAGACCAGGGGCCTTTTCCCATTTATTTAGAATACCACCTGTTCCATTTCCTAATCATCAACTTGCTTAATAAGCAAATGTTTGCGCTCCTGACCAATTCTAGCATTGATGAAGTCCCTTAAAAGCTCAACTAAAGAGGAATTAAAGGAGTTAGAACTAACAGAATTTTTAAAAGGCCACAGCTTCATTCATGAGATCAACTTGATTAGAGATTAGAGCACCATTATGAGAGACATTAAAGCCAATTATGTCAATATTCTTCCTTTCCATAACATAACTAAAGAAGAATTTAGTAAATTTGTCACCTTTCTTTAACCACTTAATCCTAGACCTTTGCTTAAGTAAAGAAGCATGTTCCTCAGCCTAAATTAAATAGTCTCTCATAATTGTCCTCTCTTCATTTAGTAGCTCACCAGTTCCTGGATTATTCAATAAGCTTTAGTGAATCCTTGATATCCTTTCTTTAGCTTCATTTACAACAAACACAGAATTGAGGCCACTTTTTTTCATTTACGAACTTCACCTCTTTCTTTATAGCCTTAAGGTTTTAGAAATATATGAATTGCTTAGAGCCATAAGCATCAATTGCTAACCCTCTGTCAACTACCTCCAGAAATCCAATATCAAAAGCAAGGTAATTGTTAAATTGAAAATGAGACCTCTTACAAACCTTTTGGAATAGATTCCCAATCTAAATACGGGAGTGATTTGAGAAAAGTGGATCTATGAATTTTGCTTTGCTTTTTTGGAAGGTAGAAAGCCATGCATGATTAATCAATGCTCTATCCAATTTTCCCTAAGCATAAATCTTCCTTCTTGTTTATTGCTCTAAGTGAAAGTATTGTTGGATCGGAAAAAGAAAGCTTGCTTTGTTTGGAGAAACAGTAGATTTCAAAACTTTTAAGAAATCATTTTGTAGCGGAAGCAACATATCCAAATCAACATGCCAATTCATACATGATATGGTA
>JANIJF010000005.1:39608109-39618572 GCA_024520955.1 Erythroxylum bequaertii
ATTATTGTTATTTCAAATTAATTATCATTATTATTTATTGTTAAGATTTTTGAAAGCATGGTTGATGTAAACAGTAAGCTAGTAAAGTATACAGTACAACTGTATAATATATCAATGTGGACTATTTTGCAATTTTTTAAAATTTTAGGGACTATTTTATAAATTTAAAAAATATCTCGAAACGGTATCCGGTACCGACCAATATCGATACTGTTCCGTTCTAGAGCTCAATTCGATACCGAACTCGGTACGGTATTCGTAACATTGGACTAGACACACAAATGTAACTCTCAGAGAGTTTTCGAGATGGTTCTTTGACGGGTGGTCTTACCTTTTCCCTACCAAGTTTGAACTTTAGGTCGTGAGATATGTTATTGATGTTAAAATATAAAAGCTATTTTTTACTATATATCCACATATTTTAAGATAAAAGTATAAATACGTAGGCAAGAGCCTTTGGAATACAAATCCGAATCACCTTGGCTTTATGGTACCAGATAGTAATGGGGGATGGAGAGAGAGAGTGGGATTTGCTCTTGCGAAGCTTATCAAACTTGCCCAACGATCCCTCCTCCGATTCTTCTCTTCTTCCTTCTGTATGTATTATTCTCTGTTTGATTATCTCAATTCTTTTTGGCTTTTGAGTTTTAATTGGAGTGGTTTACATAAATTGAGTAGGTGAAGAGGCTACATGAATTGTGTAAAGAAGAGAAAAAGCGGGGGCAGGATTTGATAGCTAGGGTTTATCCACATTTCAACAAGCTATTCCAGCGCTCTGTTGTCTCTCTGTCTCAATCCCATTCTTCTTACGGTCTCCTCTTACTGGTAAATACTTTTTCTTTTTATGAGCGATTCGTTATTTTAATTTGCAATTCGAGATTATTATAGAATTTTTATTTTTAGTTATGACTGTGAAGGAGAAAAAAAAAAAGGAAAGTTGTAGAAAGTGATGGTTAGAAATTTCAATTCCTGAATCTTGTAAACTTGACACGAATAAAATGTGAGAAATTTTGTAGAGTGAGTTTCTGGAGCTATGAATTCAATGATTTTCCAGTTTGACTTTTGGTAAATGTGGAGAGAAATTAAAGAAAATGGAATTTGTTCCTAAAATGATCTATTTCTTAGTCCTAAGTTGAAATATTTGTACTTTTAGCAATGGTAGAACTTGGGAATTTGAGTACAAAAGCCTAAGATTTAAAATACTCTGTTTCTATTGATATTAACCTTCTAGTTTCTCGCGTTTGCATCTCGATGAAAGGAAAATTTGTTTCTTAGACTGCAAAAGACGTAAGGTGTATTGGTTACTTTTTTGCTGCTTAGGCCATTCTGCAATTTTTCTTGGATTTTGGCGATGTGGTTCTACATGATGCTGATCTCAGCCTAAAGGTGTTCTTCCGTTCATGCTTGAGCCGGTAAGCTTATGCTTCCAACTATGGGATTTTTTTACTTTGTATTTCTTTTTATGATTCTTTTAATGTATGTTCGTGAACATCTTTGAGTGTTAACCATTTTATTTAGAATTTGATTTGATACCACAAAAGTGTGGGGACAAGCAGTTGTTTAAGAATCAAAGTTTTAGTCATCTCTTCTGCTTAGATGAATAAACTATGCGGAGATGAAGCATTGTTATATGCTTAATGAGCGTTCATGTATGTACAGAATGTAATTAAAGCAGTTGAATGTTATGAGTGCAAGTAAGCTAATTTGGTGGGTGATATTTGGTGCCATGTTGTTTTTATTCTTTCAGTCTACAAAATTTGATCGTGACAATAATATTATGGACAACATGTGCATATCTTATTCTAATGTCAATTGCAGTGAATTTGCAGATCCAGTTGTTGCAGAAGCAACTCTTGACTTTCTTAATGTGAACAAGAAAAAAATTTTAACATCCTTCCCCACCATACTGCCTCAGGTATACTTATAATTTGCAGAAGTTAACATCAAGTGGAAAACATGAATCCCTGAGATTTAATTTTTAAATTTTCTTGAATGATGAACATGAAAGACTTGTCAACTGCATTGGTAAAGTTCTGGTACTTTTTCATGCTGAAAGTCTGTTAACTAAACTGTTGAGTTTTGAGTCAATGATAACATCTGAAACATAATCAATTGACATTTTCATTATATATCGCTAACTAATATTGATAACACCTGTGCAGTTCTTCCCATTGTTGTTAAAGCTGATTGCATGGAACGGTGAAAGGTTAGCTCTTCCCTATGACTGATATTCTTCTCATTGTTGGGTAAAATATTTTTTTCACTTTATATTTATCTGGTATATTTGTTTTTTGGTAACTCATGTATTGTATTAGCACAAGAGTAACATAAACCATTTAATTATTAAATCTGTATTTGCATGACCTTTAAGTGGGTACTAGAATTAAAAATCTGTTATTTATTTTGGTTGGAATTTGTAGAATTATGGGAAGTTGCAACTTTCCTGTTAATGTGGTAGTCAGCTGTATTAAGTCTTTACAGAGGTCAGACTGTGGGAAATGGTTTGGAAGAGGA
This sequence comes from Erythroxylum bequaertii, assembly GCA_024520955.1. Lineage (NCBI taxonomy): Eukaryota > Viridiplantae > Streptophyta > Magnoliopsida > Malpighiales > Erythroxylaceae > Erythroxylum > Erythroxylum bequaertii. The sequence goes on from JANIJF010000005.1 coordinate 39,610,624, forward strand.
GAATGAATAACACAGGTTAACTTAGATATTGATAAGAAAGTTCACAAATTTTCTTAACTGTTGTTTTTGCCTTCATTTTCTTGTTGATTGACTGATTTTTTGGTAATCATTTTTCCTAGAGATGAAACAAATATAATGCTGAAATTAGCGCTTCAACAAATGCTTTGTTTTGTGTGGTCTTCCGCAAACTTAGTCCTGTTCTATAAAGTAGTTGAGATTTTCATACAACCACAGAAAAATTTTAAAATAAATTGGTCAAGTGATTTAGGTAGCTGAGGTTGTGGAGCCCATCTAAGTGTCCATCTCTATTTGCTTGCAGATTAGAAAAACCATTTTTGAAGGTTTTCCCAGGATTGATGTCACCTGGGTCATTTCTTCCTCTCTTTCCATCTATAGTGGATTTGCCAAGTAAGTATATGTATCCAAGTATTTTATACCTTGTATAGTTCCTTATCCTTAATCCCATGAGCTTATTTTACAATCTAAGTTTTTTATCCATTATAACTCAAGCATGCTCATCAAGTGTTCCTTGTTTGTGCTGTTCATTAAATTTTCTGTTAGGTTGTTTAATTTTGGTTTGACAAAAGTTCTTTTAAGATGGCTTTACTTTATTACTATATTGGTGACTGCCATATGTTCCTTACCTCACACCTCCTTAGATATTTTCCTTTCCTAAATTTCTTGACCAAAATGAATGTGCTTTCCAATCAGTATTGCGAAATGAGTCTTTCTTTCTGGGGGCATGGAAGCATGCTAATTTTTTCAAGATATCATTTGTTATGATCTGCTATACTTTTTCTATTTAGTTTTGACATTCACCTTGTTGTCTGTATTAGTCTTGGTAGTGGCACTAGAAAAGGTAGAGAGGAGCTCTGGATCACTTATTGGAAGCAGCATAGCTGCAATCCAGAAGAGTACAGCTCCTGAGGTTGTTTTTGGGAGTATTAGTTTGAATATCTAGCCAAAAAGTACAGTGATGTGTAGATAAGATTTTTTTTCCCAATCTGAATGCAGATGCTACTTGCACTCATGGATGAAGCTTATACTGGTTCAACGATAGGAGATGGTGGGGCAGACTCTGAATCTGAGGATAGCAGCACAATAGATGCAGCTGATCCTTTGTTTTTAGAACTGTTGAAGGATGAAAATGATGGTCTTGCTGTATGTTTCCCTTCTAATAAAAACTTCAGTTAAAAATCAGATAGTGCAAATGGTAAAAGTTGTCTAGGAAACTGTTTATTTAGATGTGTATTAGGTAATGCAGTTCTGTTTAGGATTAATGCAATTCCTGATTGCCTTATTTCTCTCACGGGATTCAGAAAATGTCTTTCATCTTTTTGTTGGTAAATTGGATCCATGGAGTCACTTGCTATTATACTTCCTCACATCTACAGAACTGCCTAATTAAGCAGTAGTTATTTGCCATTTGGAGCTGCTGAAATTAGCTGTTGGCTGGATTATGTGTTGCAGGAACGGCATTGGACTTCTCCTGCAATTGCTGCAGCATTGCAGGCTGCAATCAATACTCCACAGTCTGATAGGCTAAAACAAATACTCAAAATGACACCTCAATTTGTTGATATGTATTTCACTTTAGCCTTGTGCAATATCAACGATTGTATGGAATCCATTCTTAATTTTAATGTCTCTGTCTTATTAATTATATAGTTTGGAAATTATTTGTCTATTGTAACAAGAAATGCTTTTAGGTTTCTCCTCTGAGTTGGATTTTTTGTTATTCCCTGGCCTTGCAGCTTTAGTCTGTGCATTGATTCCTTTGCTTATGACAAGAAGTGACACAATGTTTCCCGAGAAAATCTTTTCTTATGAGGTAGCTTGTTCAGGAAATGATTGAAGTTCTGATTTTTTTTTAGTTAGAAAACATTGTTATGGAGGTCAACGGATGTGCTTAAGCTTATGCTCTGGTGATTAGGAATGATATGGTAATTCCTGAAACATAAATTGGTTAACTTGAAAGTAAGGGAAGAACTGCCCATAATTATGGGGGAAGTGGGCAGAAAGATCAAGACTGGAGAAGACATTTTACTGTTTGTAGGAATGAAACATAAACAAAATACCCTTAATGCTAGAAACGTTTATGTTGAGGAAAGTCATTTCTAATCTTTTTCACTTTAGTTTTTTAATGTTTAAGTAAATAATGGAATCTAAAACCTAATCTGAAATTCAAGACATCTATCATAGGTTCCACATTGGCTGCAGAAGCATTTGACTACATCTGGTTTCTTAGTTTGGAAATTCTTGTTGGCATCTATACTCACTGAATTTTTAAAATTTAATGTCTAATTATTATGTACATGATTTCTAAGTGTTAAGTGCTTGCAGATTCGGAAGAGGATCTTAGAGTTTATGCTTGCTGCATTTCAGCGTTCAGCTGATTTCATTGCTCTCTTAAAGGTATCTCGTGACTGAAATTGAAAGGCTGTTGTGGTAATAGGGAAAATGTCAAAAGTGGCTTTCTAAATGGATGCTCGAGTTTCTTATAAATAAAAATACTAGATGATTTTGTGTTCTTGGTATGGTTGAAGATGCAGTAGTCTTATGTTTCAGTTGAAAACTTTTTTGAGTCATAGAATTTTCTTTCTCCTGCAGCATTTTGGGGAATTAACATTAGCATTTTCCTACAGATTTTTTTTGTAGAGTAAGATGCATGGTCTCTTTTGTATTCAACAAGATGCACATTGCTTGTGTTGTGAGTTGTTATATTTTCGATTATTAATTAGAGAGCACATTTATATCTAATCACTGAACTCCTTATGAACATCTTTGCAGAAGCCTATAATTGACAGGCTTGGAGAAGCGTATGATAGCCCTGCAAAGGTTAACATATCTTGGCCATCCAGCTGGATATTCTTTTATAACCTACAGAGCATAGTTTACTTGATGATCATCACATTCTTCTGCTTTTTTCTATAGACAGAATTGGCACTACAGCTATGCTGGGCTATAGGAGAGCATGGTGGGGGTGGTGAATCTCACAAGGATGCAGCTAGGGAACTTTTTGAGAGTTTGGAACTACTTTTATATGAAAACCTGTCATCTAGGCATGCTGCTCAACTATCTTTTTTTCCGTTCATCTTAACATGCCTGCTTTTCCGTAATGAATTTGTTTACTTTTGTTTCCTTCAGAAGTCGGCTTGGCTTAAGGGAGTCATCATTGAGCTCTGATAGTGAAAACATCCGAAGGTCATCACAATCAAGGCTTCTCTGCTTTGTGGTTACTGCTATTGCAAAGCTTGCAACATATCATCCAGAATTATTACCAAGGGCCCGTGTATCCTTGGGCAAGGCATGTTCTTATGGGATTTTGATTTCTTTTAATTCATATCATGTGCTAATAGAACTTCAAAAGGATTTATCTGCCTAAATTTTTGTTAGGCACTGATTTTCATTATTGAAAATTGCAACTAGACTTATATCCCAGGTAGCTCGATCTCGTATTTCGGATGCAAGGGTGTGGAGACGTGCCCGTGACTTTTTGGGCTTGATGAATGAACCTGCAATTTGTTTATCAGTCTTTGGGCCTTCTCGACCTGCATGTGGGCACATTCAAAATCCTGGCACTGTTAACTGGAGTGAAGGTGGCACAAAGATGGTTGCACATATTCCATTTTACATTCTAGGAGAGCAAGAAGGTGAGAAATCTTGCACAAGTTTGTTTTAGAAAAAAGAGAGAGGAAATGAAGAGTGAAACTATCTTAAACTTGCAAAGACTGCTGATCCTCACCAAACATAAAGTTCCTATAATTTAGGGTTCCTGATATGGATGAGTGTTTTATTAGGAGTCTATTAGAAGAGTGAGTGTTTTATTAGGAGTCTATTAGAGGAGTGTTTTAATTTTAGTAGAAGTCTATTATTTCCCTATTATTTCTGCACTAGTTTCTGTTATAGTTATGTTAATAAAAACAGTTTGAATAGGAGTCTTTCTAAGAGTCCTAAAACAGCTTGAGTAGGAGTCTTTCTAGGAGTCCTAGTTTAAGTGGAACTTTTATGTTTCTTTGCCTATATAAGGCTATTACATTATGCAAAAAAGTAAGGAAGAAGTTATCATAAAAATTAGCTAATTAGGAGTAGAGTAATTTAGCCCAATATCGGCAGACCTTGTCTTTGACAAGTGCTGCTAAATAAGGGGAAAGAGATTAATTTTCCTGAGAATCGTCCTTGAACTTGATCCCAAGCACGGGCACATAACAGTTCGATATGCAAGTTATTTAGGTTGGTACAAGATCAAGGTATGTAAATTACCTAAGGCAAAAGAGAGAGTGCAAATGGAGAGAGAGAGAGAGTTGGCTTGGGAGTGAAGCATAAGTAAAAGAGAACCAAGTGCATGCTTGTTTGTTGGTTAATGCGGTTTCTCTTATCCATTCACATTCAACAATTGAAAGTTCGAGTCACTCCTTGTCTATAATTTACTTAATTTTCTCTGGCTGCTTGACAAGGTGTGACTATTTTGTAACATAAGTATATCCATCTTTGCTTAAACTTTTACAAATTTTTGCTTCTACTAGAGTGATTCCCACCATGTTTCACTAGAATAACGACGGTAATGCTGCATGCCATCGGTTAATGCGGTGATTTTTTTTATTGCAGGTCCAACCTTCCATGATTTTACCTTTTCAGATGTACTCCCAAGGAGATAATGGCGTCTTGCTCTTTGGAAAGAAAAGTATCTATCCTTTTAGTTTGATTGGTATTCCTGCTAGAAATTAATTCAACCTCATTTTATATGTAAGTGATTCCTTGTTTGTAGCAAAAATTTAATGTGACGTGATTGAACATTTTATTGTTTTGTCCTTCCTGTTAAGCTAACTTGTTAATATCATGTAGTTGCCATGTTATTCTTCTGCAACCCTGGTAATTCTATTGTAGAAATAAACTATAAAGGTGAACTAACTGGTGGCATTTTGCATGCAAATGATAGTTTGTTCTTGAATGTATTAGGCCGAAAGGGCACTATGACCTATGAGTTGGTCCTTGCCTGAGAATTGTTGAATCTTAAAAGAGTCCTATTATGTGAAGTGTTAAATGCTCCAGCAGGAAGTACCTTATTCTTTTTGTTTCTGCCAACAAACCCCCAGGTTTAATATTGTACAATTTGGTATACAAATAGTGCATTTGAGCCAGTTGAAAACCGTCAACAGTAATGAACCAAAGATAGTTTAACACGACTAGTTGCTTATAATTGTGGAATAATTTGTAGTATGCAAATTCTTCCGTTGTTTGTGTGTTTCTAATTTGTCTTGAATTGTACTAACACACATAGTTATCTTCTGAACAACTGCTCTAATTCTAGGACGTCTATGAATACACTATTCAGTAGATTTAAGTGATGCGAAATAGGAAAGTTGTGTTCCTGCGGATAAGGTGCCAACAATTGAGAGAAGAAGAGCGAGCAACTGTAATGGATGTTGCTGATAGCTATACACTTGTTGTATTCTTGATATCGGAATTAAACCAACAGGCTACAGCCACCGACCTCCAAATATGAGATACAAAGGCTTTAGAGATCTTAAATTGCCTAACCAAGCATTATTGGTAAAAAGATAAGACGATTGATTCAGACAAACATAGCTGGTAGAAAGGGGATCAGAACATGATATTATTCATCATCAGTGAGCTATCGATCTAATTTCACGTATAGAAATAAATGGAGTCTAAAAAGGTTTTAGATTGGGGACTGTTATTGGGTAGGAGATGTTCAAAGATAAGGGATAAAGACATTCATAATGGATTAATTTCAATATTTAACTGCTAAACTGCAAGATTATGCATTCGTCTTTTAACTTGCATTTTGATTCAATTAAATCTGCTTGTTTTGATTGGATTTAACGACTGAAATTTATAAGAAGAAAGAAGATCATTGTTGGTTATCTTTGATTGTTATGGTAGAAGCCTCAAGTGAACATTTGTTGCAGTATTTAGACTTATTAAAAGATAGCAAGAGAGCGAAATCAAAATATTTGTGTTGTAAGAATGACCATGTTCATCAGAGAGCTGGACCTTTTTATTTATGTTCAGAGATGAAGTAACAAACTAGTACATGTGCCAATCAGAGAAAGGAATTCTAGAAGTGTGTACCAAACAACTTCATGAAACAATTAGAGGTAATCACAGAGGTGATAACAAACTAAAAAAGGGTATCTAACAATTTCTTTTAACACCCCCCCCCCCAGTGAGCTTGGTCTTGAGATAAGCAAAACGGTTCAAAGACAAAACTTTAGTCAGAATGTCAGCTAGTTGATCCAATGTAGGAACATAGCGTACCTCCAATATCTGCTTGGTAATTAAATCACGTCCCAAATGAACGTCAATTTTGTATGTTTGGATCGAGAATGTAAAATAGGATTAGCAGCAAGAGAGGCAACACTGATATTGTCGACCCAAAGCACTGGTTTGCGTGAAGAGCTGATTCCCATTTCCTTCAACAGGGAGAGAAACCATGCAATTTCTGCTGCGGCGGAAGCTAAAGATCGATATTTAGACTCGATGCTTGATCAAGCAATAGCCTGCTGCTTCTTAGAGGACCAAAACACCAAATTACCGCCAATGTAGATACAATAACCACTAATGGATTTCCGATCAAGAATATCTGCTGCCTAATCGATATTAGAAAAGGCAGTAATATTAAAGTGGTTCATTACAAGAAAAAGGGTGTTTACCGTCGAAAATTACCGACCGAATAAGGCATCCCTATGTCGGTAACATAAATTTTCGACGGTTTTTACTGACGAAAAATTCCGTCGTTAAATACGTCATCGGTAAATTTGCCAACAGTATCCGTCCGTATATTTACCGACGGAAGGAAACATTTCCGTCGGTGTAGATACATACAATTTATGTAACACCGTCGGTGAATGTGTAGTACCACGGAAACGTATACTGAGGAAATGGGATAAACCGTAGGTACAGGTTTTATAATAATTCCGACAAAAGTATTATTTCCGTCGGAAAAATCCTAATCATGCACCGACGGTTTTCTGCATTCTATCGGTAAGTATTACTTAACTTATCCAACGTTGGAGACTCGATAAAATAAGCCATGGTCTATGGTGCCACGAAGATAACGCAACACACTCTTACATGCACACCAATTGGCTTCAGAAGGCTATTGCATATGCTGGCTGAGCTTATGGATGACAACAAACAAAATGTCGGGCCACGTGATGGTGAGATATAGCAAACCATTGATAATGCTTCGATAAAATCTAGGGTGGTTGTAAGGTTGCGAAGTTTTTGCAGTTAAAGTTTTGTTAGAGGAGAAGGGAGTAGGAAGAGGTTTGGCGTGACTCATATTAGTTTTCTTCAATAAGGACTCTATATATTTAGATTGGGAAAGTGGAGGCCATGGGAGGTTCTGGTTGCATGTATTCTCAGTAAATGATGGAGGGATCCCAGCTGTTTTAAGGCAAATTCTCTGTGTAGTTTAGTAATCAGCTGCTGAATGACATCCTTGTGATTCCCGGTGATGAGAATATCGTCACATAGACAAGAAATAAAATGTAAATGTCATTAGATTCGTAAATAAACAGAGAAGTATCAGTTCGTGCATTAGAAAATCCAATTTTGAGCAAGGCATTTTTGAATCTCTCTAAAGCCCGAGCATGCTTGAGGAGACACACATGGTGAGGTTTCTCTTTGACAATAAAGCCTTCCGGTCGCAGCGTATAAACTGGTTTCTGCAGATAGCCATTTAGAAAAGCATTATTTATATCTAATTGTTGAACATCCCCACACTATAAGAAAAAACCTAATTACTGACGGAACATTCTGTCTGTAATTTGAGGATTTTCGTCAGTAAATAACATCATTGACGGAATTTGGTGGCCAACAAGTCGGTCGGTAATTGGTCGGTAAATGGGCCGTAGTTGAAATTACCGACCATCATATTCCGCCAGTAATTTAGCAACGGGACTAACGACGGTTTTTGTTTG
>JANIJF010000005.1:39791407-39802976 GCA_024520955.1 Erythroxylum bequaertii
AATATAATAATAAATGAAATATATATAATAAATCCTTTGCAAAAATGATAAAATAATAATAAGAAGTAAAAGTGTAAGACGTAGCTGAAAAGTGGCTGGAGCTCTGGACTCTGGCTCAAAAACCTACAGGCGCCTCTCCTCTGTCAAATGAGGGATGTATATTTTTATTAAAAAACGACGTCGTTTTTTAATTGAATAGAATTGGACAGAAAAAAATTGGATAGATAATCTGAACTCGGATATCTTCGTTTTTTAATTGGATAGAATTAGACAAAAAAAAATTGGACAGATGATTTAACTCGGATATCTTTATCAGCACCCACACATTTAGTAATAAATAAATATAACAAAGTTAAATCGGTGGATATCATGCATTAGCACTAAAGTAAAAAAAGGATCTCTTCCCGATAAAATCACCCACTCTCTCCCTTCCTCGAAAGGAGCGATTCCAAATATACCTGTCCTTGTCGTTGGTTGTTTGTTTGCACAGAAACGTGTCTCAGAACTATTGGTTCTACTTAGGGGTATTATTGTAAACTGATTTCCCAATTTCATCTATAAATATCACGGGTTATTACGTACTTTACCACAATTGCGATATCGCCAAGTATCTCTTCAGAATTCTTTTAATATCTTCTCAAGGTAAGATTTTGTTTTTCTTTCAATTGTTTTGTTTGCGTTTTTAATTGATTTTGTTGTTTGATTTGTTTACTTGGGCGTCTAGGGATCTGTAAGGTAAAAATCTATTTAGGCGAAAGGAATTTGCTTTTGCTGATTGATTGATTTTCAGATTTGAGAGTTATGAAGGTTAAATTTCGAGTACTTTCTTTTGTTGTTTGATTGATTTTCAAATTTAAGAGTTATGAAAGCTAAATTTCGACTCTTGAGGTATTTGGGTTCTTGGGGGTTTTGTTATATACGTTATTAGATTGTTTTAAGATTTGGGTCAAGAGTAGGTATCTTGAATTTAAAGATAGCTCTTGCGGATCTTGTATAAGGGATGGTTGTACCTTTTTAATTGAACGATTTGTTGTTTCTTGTTTGATTTCTGGAGATTGTTTGACATCCAGTGTTTTTAATGGGATTTGGAGTCGTTGAGGTTTGAAAGCTGTGAAAGAAAAACATATCTTCCTTTGCTATTGGGTTGCATCTTGGATTGATTGGTCTGGGTTTTAACTTATACTTCGATTACTTCAAAATATCTTTGTATCATGATCATGTGCCATCTTATGTACAGATGCAAATCTTCGTTAAAACACTCACCGGTAAAACCATCACCCTTGAGGTGGAAAGCTCAGACACCATCGATAACGTCAAGGCTAAGATCCAGGACAAGGAGGGAATTCCTCCAGACCAGCAAAGGTTGATCTTTGCCGGCAAGCAACTAGAGGATGGACGTACCCTTGCTGACTACAATATTCAGAAGGAATCAACGCTCCACTTGGTCCTCCGACTCCGAGGTGGGATGCAAATCTTTGTGAAGACCCTTACTGGCAAGACCATTACTCTTGAGGTTGAGAGCTCCGATACTATTGACAATGTGAAAGCTAAGATCCAGGATAAGGAAGGGATACCACCAGATCAGCAGAGGTTGATCTTTGCTGGAAAGCAACTTGAAGATGGGCGCACCCTTGCTGACTACAATATTCAGAAAGAATCCACACTTCATCTGGTCCTCAGGCTCCGTGGTGGGATGCAGATCTTTGTAAAGACCCTCACTGGGAAGACCATCACTCTTGAGGTGGAGAGTTCTGATACCATCGATAATGTGAAAGCCAAAATTCAAGACAAGGAAGGCATCCCCCCGGATCAGCAGAGACTTATCTTTGCTGGAAAGCAACTTGAAGATGGCCGTACCCTTGCGGACTATAACATTCAGAAGGAATCAACCCTTCACTTGGTACTTCGCCTCCGAGGTGGCATGCAGATCTTTGTGAAGACTCTAACTGGCAAGACCATCACTTTGGAGGTTGAGAGCTCGGACACGATTGATAATGTCAAAGCTAAAATCCAGGACAAGGAAGGGATCCCACCGGATCAACAGAGGTTGATTTTTGCTGGGAAGCAGCTTGAAGATGGTAGGTCTCTTGCTGACTACAACATTCAGAAGGAGTCGACCCTTCATCTGGTGCTCCGTCTTCGTGGAGGAATGCAAATTTTCGTCAAGACTCTGACTGGCAAAACCATCACCTTGGAGGTTGAGAGCTCAGATACCATTGACAACGTCAAGGCTAAGATACAGGACAAGGAGGGTATTCCCCCCGACCAACAGAGGTTGATTTTTGCTGGTAAGCAATTGGAGGATGGGCGCACCCTGGCAGACTACAACATTCAGAAGGAGTCAACCCTCCACCTTGTCCTTCGCCTCCGTGGAGGGTTTTAAGCCATTAATGTTTGTGGATTTAAGACTATGTGAGATCCTAGAACAATGTTTACCGTGCCCATATGACTCTCTGTTCGTATCCGTTGTGGATGGCCTTAAATAAGTTCTAGCCTTTTTTAACTTCTAAATGTGGAATTATGCGTGCTAATAGTGTTTGGTTGGTGGTGACTCTGATTTGGAGCTAATCCTTTCAGGTTATGTCATAATAAATTGCCTTTTCCCTAAAGATTTGTTTCTTTTTCTTGATCAGAACAAAGTATGTTTCAGTAAATGCTGGTCTTGACGAACGAATTGAGTTACGTTTCTTTGCCGTCGTGTTGGCAAATCTTGTGCATTGTCGATATCATTCTATCGTCATCAGCAAGTCCAGTTCAACGCGAGCGATGCTTTTAGGAGAGCATTTGGCTGTTAGAAACGTGCTTGCATTCAATTAAGAGATCAGATCCTCTGTCCAGTTTTACTCTGTCTTATTCTGTCTCATGAAATCTCAGTCATTTATTTTGTAGACTCCACGTGGACCCCGCATGTGACCCACATAAATAAACGGCTGAGATTTATTGGACACAATAAGACACCATAATATTGGACAGGAGATCTGGACTCTTCAATTGGTGCGTTTGACTGCGGACCGGCCTATTTCTTTAACTTGCTTTTGTAATGCCTTGAGACTCATATGAAAGAATACACAACAGAATACATAAGCCCTGTGAGATTGGAGAATATCTGTCTCTTAGAAAGTTGGGTCGAGATAGCAAATCTATTCCAATTCAATTGATTTGATAATAGTTAAACATAAAACACACAACATTATAAATTTTTATGTACTGTTATTTCATAAAAAATATTTTATATAAAATCTAAGCATATGAATAAATACTAAAGAAAATAAGGCTGAAATATATTAAGTTCCATTGTTATCACGCTGAAGCCAAATTTTGCGATAATACGATAAAGGTCAAAGTTATAACAGTAATACTTGGAGCCAATTTTCAGAAAGTTGGGTTGAGATAGCAAATCTATTCGAATTCAATTGATTTGATAATAATTAAACATAAAACATACAACATTATATGTACTATTATTTCATAAAATATAAAATCTAAGCATATGAATAAATACTAAAAAAAGTTATAAGGCTTAAAAACTTGAAATTTATTAAGTTCCATTATTATTATGTCCCATAGTTGAAATATGAAAATTTTGAAGGAAATTCTAAAATCATTTTTGGGAATTGAAGAATGGAGAAGATGTTGGATGAATGTAGGATGGTATGATCATGACAAACAGAGCTAAGGAATGTTGCCTGACTCTTTATCACGATCGTGATAAAGAAGCAAAATTCACACACGTCACAATCGTGAGAGTACGTGATTTTAAGCATAAGATTTTTTAAGTTTTGAAAGCTTGGGAGCTATTTTCGGAACCAAATTAAGTGTAAAAATCCTAGACACAACCTTAGAACCCTCAAGCACTATAAAAGAATATAAAAAAACACCAAAAAGAAGCAGCAACCACTACATCAAAGCAAATCAAAGAGGAGGGATCAAGACGATGAGGAGTGGCCCAAATGGTCTACTTTTGTAACATCCTGTTACCCATATTAAGGCAAAAATAATAAATGAGAGAAATTGCTGAGAAAGTGGGAAACACATTTCATGCTCATACATAATATGTCATACATATACACATGAATAGTGAAATTGTTGCACATGAAAATAATTGTACATGCATTTATGAATAATTCCGGGTATAAGTGGATTGATTTGTGAATTTTTGAGAATTAAGAATGTTTTTACATTGAAAATTTTACAGGTTAGTGAAATTACGAGATTTTTGAATTTTGGTAAATTTAGGAATAATTTCAAAAATTTTGGGATTTTTATGGAAAATAGGAAAAAGGAATCAAAAGAATATTGGGGATAATTGGTGTAAAGATGATAGTTGTATGGTAAAGAGGAGAGCTAAATGGAGTTAGTTCAAAAGAAACTAAGTTAGAATTGAGTCATTAAGAAAGTGACGAGTGTCACTAATTAGAAAGTGCTTTTATAATTCGTTAGTAGGGTTCTCTGAGAGTTAAAAAGACTTAGTGAATTATTTAAGTTCCTCCTTCATAGTCATCCTCTTCGGATTTCTTTCTACTACACGAAGTTGTTCACCAAAAATCCTTTTGAAAGATTTCTTATGTTTCCTCATCCCACATTGCTATTTGCCTTTTCTACCTAAGGAAAACCAGAACCTTATCATTTTTCACAGAAGAGTATGTGATTTTGCATGAAGTTAGGGTTTTGGAGATAATTGAAGATTTTGTAATTTTTAATAAGTAGTGAATAAATCCTTTAGAGTTATAGGTTTATGAAATACATTTGATGAATTACTGTCATATGCATGGAAAATGATGTTTACGTGTATATTTTCATGAACACAATGTAGATGGGATGAAATTTTGGTTTTAGTGTTAACTTAGTATTTGATGGATTGCTAGCGATTAAGTGATGTAAAAATAATTTTTGCAGTTAGAAATAGCAATAAAATGGTGTATGAAGTGAGTGTAGAAAATCAAAGAATGAAAAGGTGATATACTCTGTTTCTCTTCACCGTGAATATGTATATATTTATGTGAGTGTACGTGAATATGTGAGAGTTTAGAGATAACCAAAAGAATGTTTTTGAGTTGAAAAACAATTGTGAGATGATGGTCGGAGGTGAGAAAGATTGTATAAATGATAGTTAGAGGAAGAGAGTTAAGAAAGTGCATAGAATGTAAAATGCTGAATATGAAGAGTGAATAATTAATATTGGTTTTTGATGATTTTGAGATTTTTGAGTAAACTTGCATATTTAAGGGTACTGTGAATTTATAGTGAATGAGTTGATTAAAATAGAGCGGAAATGACTAGAATAAAAATTGAAGTGTTAGATTTTAGAAAGTGGAAGTCTGGAATTTTCTGGGAATGAACAGTGGAGAGTTGGATTTTTGATCTGAAACTTCTGTGAATTTTCTGTACTGATTTAGAGAGATTCCTCCTTCACAACACCAACTCTTCTGATTTTTCTCCAAGCTGCTCCAAGCCAACAACGTCTCCCTAGCATGCAAAACCAACGCAGAAATATATCAAAACTCACTCTCACATTATTTTCTTCTCTGCACTCAATGCCTCACAACAACGCAATAGCTCCTTTGTTATTTTATTTTTCTCCAAAAAATTACTCACGCAGCACACTCACAAACTACATCCACGCACAACACAGCTATATGGATTTTCAACAAAGCCAATTCTTCCTTGATTTTTCTCCTAGCTACTCATCAAGCAAACCAGCAACAGCACTCCTCAACGATAGCTCCCAGCTCCTTCTTTTATTTCGTTCAAATTACTCACAACTCACACCTAAGGTAGCACTCCTTTCACGTGCAGACCAACACACAACAGGACAACACAAGCACACTCACGCCATTCTCCAAAAACAAACCACTCCAAAGCCAACGCACGTACTCTTCTTTTTATCTTCTTTTTCCAGCCACTCACACCACACATCACAAGTCACTCACAAGCCCCCACTCCAGGATAACACAACACATCCATACCGACCAGCCTTTTTTTACACCACCTCCTCTTGTTTTTGTTTAAAGCCCCTCTTTTGTTTATGGTGTGTCTCTCTTATGCCTTTTGCAGCTACCAAAAAATAACATTAAAATTGTTTCCAAAACGTCACCTTTCCAAAACGTCACCTAGTCAGCTGCGTTTTGGACTCCAACTGCTGGGCTATGTTGTTTCCTCAGGCTATCTCTGCCGCATGTGTTTTATTCTCCAAATTAAAAGCTTCCCTTCAGAAATATTTTCTATCCTACAAAATGTACGTAGACCACACCTATGCAGTCCTTTAGATTGCTCTTTATCTTAACGCTTTCTCTCATTTCTTAATCTTTTTCAACTCTAATTTTTGTTTCAAGTACCCTACAATAAAATTGTCAAATAATGTAGCATCAATTGTCCAAAATTAATTTATCACAATTAAACCAAAATACGACAATTTTTGCCCCTATACACACAAATTAAATGTAAGGCACAATAAGTCAAATAATAATCAAATAAAGCTATAAATACCAATTTTAGTGACAAAAACTCATCTAAAAGATATAAAAATATAATTTTCTAAATGAGTTTGTCAAGTTTCTAAGTTGGGTTTTGGGTTTTCTAACCTATAAGGATTATGGGTAGGTTAAATTTGACATTGATTAGGGTTAATCTCATTTTGTTATGATTTTGGAAATTTGGGGATTTCCATTTAAATTGGAATTGAATGAGAATTTTTGGTTGTGTTAGGAAATCAAGAACCTACCCAAGAGAAAGAGGAAAGGCATCATTGAATTTGGAATTTCCAAGAGTATAAGGTGGGTAATTTATTTATAGTTATTGTGTAATGGGTAAAATGCCTTGTGTGTGCATATATGTGTATGTATATGCTTGAATTGATAAATTGTGAATTGCTATGATTTGTTTTATGTTATGTTATGCATTGAAAGATGTATGACATTGTGATAAAGATTGAATTGTGAGCATGATTATGCTATGCCTTTTATCATGGCATTTTGATTGAATGGAAAGAAGAAAAAGCATGAGAATATGAGATTGTGAATGATTGAATTAAGCATGAGAATGTGAGATTGTTAATGATTGAATTAAGCATGCGATTTGTTTGTGTTTGGGCGAGAGAGGACCCGTTTCGTAGTCATGTGCACGTCGACGTTAAGCCTTTCCCGGCTGGCTGCTTGTGGCCTACGAGATCCGAAAAGTGGAATCGTTTTGTTCACGGAGTAAACTTCGGTTTCTCTGTTTTGTTCACGGAACCCTCGAGTCAAATTGTGTGTGCATTTGCATTTTGATGTGCTAAGTTATGATGCGAATTGTGTGTTATGTTTGGATGATAAATGACATCAAATGTGTTTAATGGGATGATATATTGAATTATGAGATGTGTATGG
This sequence comes from Erythroxylum bequaertii, assembly GCA_024520955.1. Lineage (NCBI taxonomy): Eukaryota > Viridiplantae > Streptophyta > Magnoliopsida > Malpighiales > Erythroxylaceae > Erythroxylum > Erythroxylum bequaertii. The sequence continues at coordinate 39,798,772 of JANIJF010000005.1, forward strand.
AAATTGTGAATGCTAAGCTTCATTGTTGGTTTATATAGATATTTGTATATGTTTGATTTTGTGGCTCATCGCCAATGGCTATGAATAAGTTAGCCACTGAGCTGTGTAGCTCGACCCATAATTTTCCTCCTCCGGTGCAGACCGAGAAAGGTAACGACCCTTGCAAGGCATTTGGAACTCCAAGATAGCTAGGAGTCTTTTGTACTAAGTTAGTAATTTTTGGCTAGCTTTATAGGCATATCAAACATGAGCATCTTTTGTATTTTGTATTAAGTTGATGTATATGCTGATATGTAAGTAAAGCTTGTTCAAACATTGATTTTTGTTTTCAAATGAGAATGAGAATTAAGAAGTTCTTTTTGTATGATTATGTTTCTTTAAAGTTTGAGAATGATGGATATGCTTATCCTTGGTTGAGATTTCAAATTGTTGCTAGTGTTAGAATAGCTTGTTGGAATTGGAAAGATCGTGGGTGATGAATCCTTTTAGAGTTGAGACTTAAGTGTTAATGAGATGTTTTTAGTTGTTAAATGGATTTGAAGTGGTTTTTGGCACTAGAAAGGTGGTATTGGAGAAAAGTATGAGGAAAGGGGATGTTAGGATGGATTTAGGATCCTTTAGAGGGGTTTTGGAGATTTATTTCACCCGAAGGTTACACGGCGTGCCCGTGTAAAATCACACAGGCCGTGTGTTTCCAGCACAGGAGCACTGTTACACCCGAAGGTTACACGGCCCGTGTGTTTTGACCCTCTAAACAATAGAATTTTAATTTTATGTCTTCACGAAAGTTGTAGCTCTAGATGTCTTCTTTCAAATAGTTAGAAAATGAAGTCAATCCGACACCTATAGTGAGAGTTATGGTGATTGTTCCAAGGCATGTTCAATAGGAGTAAGGTCATGAACATATTGGATTCGTTTGGCCATAACTTCTTCATCCGACCACCGATTGAAGTGATTCTTAAGGCGATAGATTCCTAACAAGTTTTTCTACCTTCACAAAAAAATTTATGGCCTTTGGTGTTGAATTTAAAAATATTGGTAAAAAGGAAGTGAGGGTTCATTGAAATGACCCCACAACGGAACCTACTTACGCTTTTTGATTTCGGACCGATTGTTGGGCTTCGAAAATGGGGCCCAATAGGCTAGAGATCTCATTGTCGGTTCAGAGGCGACATCGATGCTGACAACCCAGGTTAAATATTCTTTAATTATTTTTTTGTTTCTTTGTCTCATTAGAAATTGATTGTATTATCCTATATTAATTGATTTAGATTTTATGTATAGATAATCGGATGTTCTTTATTGTTCGATTATTTGTGTATGAACTCATTGGGTATTGTGAGATGATGATTTTAATGGGTTCATTGAATCGTTAATTGCAAACTCATTGCTAGAATTTCGATATAATCCGTAATTGTTATGTTAAAATTCATGTGTAGTGACTAATGATTCTATTAAGATAGTTTCTGTACAGTTTAATAAAGTGTTGTCTTTTTGATTTGTATATAAACAGTAGCTTCTGCACTTAGACAGTAGACAATAGCTTTAGTTTAAGTCTTTGTATATATGACGAAATCTGACTTATGTACATGTGACACTCAAATAATAAAGTCAGTTCTTATTTACTTTGTTCTCTCTCTCTCTCTCTCAAAACTTCGGTACATGGTATCAGAGCAGTAACGATCTCGTCGTCAATTGTTACTGGTGGTTGATTGGAGCCAGATACTGCAAGGAGTTGTGAGTTGGTAGTCCACTGCAGCTGTAGTTACTTTGGTGGTGGAGGAAGTGGCTGTATTTGAAGAATCGAGAAGTTAGGGTTTCAGGATTTGGATTCGCTACTCACGATTGCGACTTCGGCTTGCTTGCAACAATGGAAGGTGTGTCGACTGAATCACCTGCTCGATCAAATCTGGACCCCAAATTGAGAGGTATGCATGAAGAAAATCAAGTTTATCTCCAAAGGTTCTGATTATCCAGATATGAGCTTAGTTACTGCAGTACTGAATGGGAGTAATTTTTTGAGCTGGAGTAGGTCTGTTAAAATTGCTCTAGGAGCTAAGATGAAGTTAGGGTTTATAGATAGAACTTGTCAGGAACGTAGTCCAGGCTCAGTTGAATTTGATAAATGGATTAGGACTGATTATATGGTTAGATCTTGGATATTGAATTTGATATCGAAGGATATAATTGAGGCCTTCATCTACACAAATTCTGCCCAAGAGCTGTGGTCAAACTTGGTAGAGAGGTTTAGAGAAAGCAATGGGCCTTTATTGTACTACTTACAATGACATATTAGTGCCGCATTACAAGGCATTATGTCTGTAGCTAAATATTTTACTGGTCTTAAGAAAATGTGGGATAAGCTTTGGTGTCTCATGCCTGTCCTGCAGTGTATTTGTGGGGCGGCAATATAGTGTATCTGTGGAGCACCTAAGGCTTTAGCTGATTTAACATCATTGAATCAGTTAATGCAATTTCTTATGGGGTTGAATGAAAGAGTTTTGATCATGTTAAAAATCAAATTCTAGTTATGGAACCATTACCCTCTATTAATAAGGCCTATTCTATAGTGTTGAGGATAGAAAAACAAAGGGAGGTTCATATGGTATTTGGTGAGGAAATAGAACATAGTGCACTGTTAGTGAATACAGGAGGTGCTAAGAGGGTTACAGATGGAGGAAGGAAACAGTCAAAACAAAAATGGGGAAATGGTGACAAGAGTGAAATGTTTTGTACCTATTGTAAGAAAAAAAAAGGCATTTGAAGGAGAATTGTTTTCAACACACTAGTGTACCCGACTGGTACAAGGAGTTACAAAACAGAAGAGGGAAAGGGACTGGGAAAGCCTATACTGCTAATACAGTAAATGACACTACTTTATTCACTGTAGATAACAGTAAATTAGTCACGGATAATGTTGTTAGTACTTCTAATCCTCCATCGTCTGAATTGATTAAGTAAGAGTTGCTGAAGTTGGGTAAGAACAAAGCACTCACAGATCCTCTTATGGTGAACCTTGCACATATTTCAGATTTTGCAGGTACACTTCCTATTATCGCTCCTTTTAGTCTTAATGACATAAGTTTAGATTCATGGATATTAGATACAGGAGTCTCAAATCATATGTGTGTGAATATTTTATTATTAACCAAATCTATTATTCCTGCCAAATACATACCTGTTTATCTCCCTGATGGCACTCATAATCGAGTGCATCACATTGGAGATGTTATCTTGCCCAATGACCTTATCTTGAAAGATACCTTGCATATCTCAACTTTTAAATTTAATATGTTGTCTGTGAACAAACTTATCAGTACATCCTCTATTACCTTTAAATTTTTTCCCAACCACTGCATTTTGCAGGGCTTGAACACTGATTGAATTTTAGCTAACGTAACGACGTGCGGTCAGGAGGAGGGTTTAGTATGAAGGTTAGGGAAAGTGGTTATTTTAAAAGTAGAAGGTAATGATGGAAAATCAGTCTCCATATTAAGTTATAGAAACCAATTTCATATGTTGATGTTTGTTTTGCAGGTCATCAAAGGAAGAAGAAGTTCGAAAGGAACAGAGAGCTAGAGTATTCGAATTGAGGATGGTAGGAGTTCAAATTTGTTACTGTTTTGTTTTGCTTTGTGTTCTAGGTCATCAAAGAAATAAGAAAGAAAAAAACGAAGGGCTAAGATAATCGGATGGTAAGAGTTCAGATCTAAGATTCGGGTTAGGTGTGTGGAAAGGAGGTTAGAGAGAAGCTAGAGTTTCTCTCTCATGAGACCAGTCGTTGCTTGTGAAGTTATGAGGCTAAATCCACCTCTCCAGGGCACTTTCAGGGAGGCAACTACCGACTTTGTTTTCTCAAGTTTCAATCTTGCAACGCACTAGTAAGTGATAAGTGATAACTACATGCGTTCGGTTTTCCACTAGAAACAATAATTATACATGCAGTTTATTTCCATGGGATAAGAAGGGAGTTCTGATAGTTGTGACAAGTGGATGTCCATGTGAGGATATAGTTTAAAATAAAAGAAAAGAGACAGCTAAGCTACTCAGGGGGCGTTTGGTTTGAGCACGGGGTTGGGTATGAATATGCGTATAATACTAGAAGGGAATGAGAATGGGTATGAAAAATAAAAAAATGATGTTTGGTTTGTAACTTGGGTTTCTGTATTAATACCAATAATGTTGTTTGGTTTGTTGCATTAATG
>JANIJF010000005.1:40123255-40135880 GCA_024520955.1 Erythroxylum bequaertii
AATTGCATGAGAATCTTATAATAATTCTAAATATGCATCTTATAATTCGCTAAATTTCGAGGTTACCTCCCCATCACTTTCTCCTTCGGCTACCAGGCAAATATTTGCTTGCACCGATGCCTCTGAGTTAGTATCTGATTCAGTCGAATCCAGATCTTGCCAGGTTGCCATCATGCTTTTCTTGCCTTCTCTACTCCTCTTTGGCTTTCTTTTGAGCAATGGACATTCGGACTTGTAATGTCCCGGTTTATTGCATTCGTAGCAGATGACGGATGTTTTCTCATTCTTTCCTTCATCTTTGCTATTCATCTTGAAGGAGAACTCTTTGTTTCCTTTTGCCTTCTTCTTCCACATGCGTCTGATCTTCCTTGAGATAAAGGATAGTTCTTCATCGTCTTCGCTCGAATCTTGATCTGATTCACTGGAATCGTCACTCTTGACTTCTTCAATCTTCAATGCCTTTGACGATGAACTCCTCTTCCTTCGATTCTTCTAATTCTTCTGTCTGACCTTCAATGCTATGGATTTATCCCATCTGGGCTTATCTTCTGCATTGAGTTCAACTTCATGTATCTTTAGGGATCCAAGCAATTCATCAAGCTTCAACACGCTCAAATCCTTGGCTTCTTGTACAGTTGTGACTTTTGGTCTCCATCTCTTCGGTAGACTTCTGAGAATCTTTCGAATGTGATCTTGATTGTCGTAAGTTCTGTCGAGAGCTTTAAGTCCATTGATGATAGTTTGAAATCTTCCAAATATCTGATCGATAGACTCTTCGTCCTTCATCTTGAACAGCTCGTATTGGTGTACAAGAATGCTTATCTTGGACTCCTTTACTTGATTTGTATCTTCGTGTGCGATGGATAGCGTATCCCACATCTCCTTTGCAGTATCACATCTGTGAACTTTATCGTACTTACTTTTGATTATGGCACAACTTAAAAAGAACTTGGCCTTCGAGTTTAGTTGGAATCTAGTCTTTTGATCTACAGACCATCTGATTCGTGGATTAGGATTTCGTTCTTCATCTACCAATGTATACAGTCCATTTTCTATTATATCCCAAAGATCAATATGAGTAGATTTGATGAAGAGCCGCATTCTGTCTTTCCAGTAATGATAGTCGTCTCTATTTAACACAGGAGGTCTAGTGACTGAGGCACCTTCAGCTATGTATATGTGTGATTCAGCCATGAATCTTTATCCATACTTTGTTACGGTAGTTCTTGGACACCGAGCTCTGATATTAATTGAAGTAAATCACACGTTAATATAGACTTAATACTCGATATACAAAATGCACAAGAAAGGGGGGTTAAATTTTGTATTCCTTTTTTGATGATCCCCTTTTCAAGAATTTTTTTAAAACAGTTGTTTTTTCTCAAAACTTCTGAAAAACAATAATATGAAGTTTGCAATTTATTTTCTAAGTGCTTGTATGAAACAATAAGAGTAGTAGTTGAGGGTTGAGAGAGAGTCGACACGGCAGATTTATACTGGTTCACCCCAAACCATAGGCTACGTCCAGTCCTCAGAGATCTTTATGAGATTTCACTATACTCCGCAAAGTTAGAAGTATTCTGTGACTTTGAGCCTCTTCAGGTCTCTTACAGCAAGTATTCTTTTCACACTTAGCCTCTTCAAGCTATTTGCTTTTCTTCTTTCAACTGAAAGATATTTCGAGCTTTGTTACAGATAAGAATAGCTCTACGTATAGCACAATGAAATTTCTAGCTTTTTTGAATTTCACTAACTCTTTCAAAAATCTCTAACTTCTGCAGTCTTCGACTCCGACTAGTATTTATAGCCTTCGTCTTCAACTGCTTCTTGATAACTGCTTCTTTCTTCTTGTTTCTTGATCTTTGAAGAATCAGTTATTCAGTTGAGTTCTGTAACTAACTCAAGCTGATTAGACATCCAACGTGGTATCGGGTCTTCCGTCTCACTTTCGGTTTTGCGCTTCCGTCTCACTTTCTATCGTCTCACTTTTGGTTTGCGCCTTCCATCTCACTTTTGGTTTGCACCTTCCGTCTCACTTTCTATCGTCTCACTTTTGGTTTACGCCTTCCGTCTCACTTTCTTTATGCTTCCGTCTCATTTTCTTTCTGTCTTACTTTCCTCTTTTATTATTATTTGGTTTTCATCAAAATTAAACGTAAAGTCATTTTGACTTAACACGCCTATGTCCACTTACATGACTCTTCTTGGAATTGTACTATAATTATTTTTTAAGATAAAGAATAATCTTTATATAGTCTTTTTTTAGCTATGAGGAACCCTTTTACAATCTTCTTCCAAAATAAAGAGGAACCTTAGTGTTACATAGAAAAATCGTAAGTACAATAATATAATGACCTAACCAAAGCTTACAACTCAAATATCTTACTTTAACACTATAAAAAAGGCATTTACATAAATATGAGACAATGATGCTCAAATGCTTAATAAACTCTTAAAAATATGTGCAAAAGGCACCCAAATTCTTTTTTATACAAAAAAACATTGAAAAACATGTATTTAGAGCGTTTTAGGACCCCCTACTAGACTAGTCGTTACAATGGCTAATTACAGAGTACTAGTCGACTAGTCTAACATATTGGTCAACTAGTATGCATTAAAAATATAAATTCACTAGTCATTGAGACATTGGTAGACCACTAGGCATATTAATCGACCAATATAGAATATTAATTCACTAATATGTCAACAATATTACTACAAACTCTTGGGAACATCTAATTTTATAACTTTAACCTATATTGGTCAACCACTGACCTATATAGGTTAACCAATTCCCCAAAAAATATTTAACCTAACAGTTACAAATACTCAAACTCAATTTGTTTAATGCAATTATAATTTAAACACTTCCCAAAATATTCCTTAAAGAGTGTTTAAAAGATCAATATAATTTTCTCTTTAAAATAAAGCTTTAACACTTCTTGAAGAGTGAAAAGACTTATGCAATGAAATAAGATGAAATATTTATGCATGGTGAGCCTTTGAGATTACCAAACTAATAAAGTGAGATTATAATAAATAATACAAAGAATAAAATGATCTTGATATTCCTTAATCTTCTTTTGTTCTTTAATTAATCTTAACTTCCACAATTTCAAACTTTAACTTTCCTTTTTCAACTTCAGAGATATTCTAGAGTTTATGGCTTCATTTTTTATCTTATATTACTTTTTTAATCAAAATAATAGACTACTTAGTAGTAATTATATTTTTGCATCATTAAAAAATTAGTTGGAATCTTCCTTGGTTTAATAACACCCCCCAAACAAAAATGATAATAAAACATTTGCGATATTATTGAACAATAATAAAATTAACCATACAAATAATTATCTATATCAAACTAAGGATTAACTCCCCCTTAATTCAAGTGTAAGTCATAATTCAATATCAAGAACAAAATAAATAGTTAATATCAGGTATAAAAAGAAATATCCACATACTAACTTAAGCATAGCATAAATTTACTCAATTATAAACATATAACATATACAAAATCACCACATATACAAAAGTCACTCTCCCTAAATCTAATATTACCAACATTTTAAAAATTAGATTGGGAATTAAACTAGTAAGATAAAAGACTTAAGGTTTAAAGGTTTAACTTGTATTAAATTGTCATAAAATTGGTATATAATAAAGATTGAACAAATTTGAAGAATTTGAAATATGATTGAAGAAGGATATTATTCTTACCTATAAGTGAAAGTTTAATTGAAGAAGAAGATTGTTTAACAAAAATTAATTGGTTTATTTTGACTATGAAAACTGACTAATTAATTAATAAATCAAATAGTTTTTAATAAGAAATGTTATCAAGATAAACTGAACTAAAAAGTTGGCCAATTTAAGGTTTTTTAGATTAAACTGCTGAAATGTTATGCATCAAGTTAACTTGGATAAGGTATTAAAAAGAATTAGATCAAGATTGATAAACTTGCTCAAGCAAGAATGCTATTGAATGGATAATGTCAAAACTTGCTCTGGATAAGTCCTCTCTATATCTAATTTTTCTCTAACCTCTCTCTATCTGCTTTGACCCTTATACCCCTAGAAATTTCCTTTTTTAGAACTAAAACTCCCACCTCTAGTTTCTTACCCCTCTTGTTTTAGATCTGCATTTCCTACTACTAAGGCTCTTCCTTAATGGAGGTCCTCTTGAAGGCCTTGCATACTGAGAAGAAGGTGTCTTCTACCTCTCAGAACTTGAATTTGGAGGATTTTCCAGTACTCACTTGAAGTACAAAAGAGAGAAAATCTAGAGAAACATTTGCTATAATAGTTACGGAAGATAATGTCAAGACTAAAATTTTCAAAGATCATAAATAGCCTGAAGGAGCTTGGAAAAACAAACTACACATAAAACACAACAAAAGAATGCTCAAACACTTCCAAAATGTGATGAGCCCACCCCCTCAGGACCAAACGCTTGGTCCATAAAATTGGTAGGCCTTTTCTAGAATAAAAGACCAGCTTTCCTTGTTGTTCATGCATGGGCTACTACAAGATGAGGTAGAAAGGGATTAGAAAAAACTGTGTTGATGGATGATATTTCATTCCTCTTCAAGTTCTCTTCCAAAAAGCTACTTGAATGAAATAATTGAGCAAGGTCCATAGGATTTAGATGGACAACCAATGTTTATTCAAAAGTGGAAGTCAGGATCATATTCTGATAAAGGTAATATTGACAAATTTCTAATATGGGTAAACCTTCATAATGTTCCATTGGAATTTTAGACAGTTGAAGGATTAAGCTTCCTTGCTAACTCACTTAGAAAGCCAATTTGCATGGATTCACAAATTGCTAATATGGAAAGGATCTATTTTGCAAAAATTTGTATTAATATAATGAAGAACTTGAAATTATGAGATAGCTTACTAGTTTTGAAAGCTTGGAGAAGGTGGAGAACTAAAGAGAATAGATGTTCTTATCTTTTATCCTTAGAAACCAAACTTATCTACCAAAAAATGGAAACCAACAAGGAAAGTTTTCAAAACAAGTTGGCATGATGAATTGATGGGTTTAAATACTTAAGTAAACACTCAATAAGTCAACAACGAAAATGAGGTTGAGACAAAAGCAGTAATAACTTATGAAAATGAAGTGATGATAAAGGCTCAAAACATTGATCACCTGGAAAATATACAGATGGAAATTGAGATCAACTCTAGAAATCCTGAAGATCATGTGGAAACTAAGGATCTAACTACGAACTCTAGGAGGAAATCATCTAGAAGGAAGGGAAAGAACAAAATAGAAGGGGATCATCCCCCTGATGATAATTTTGGTTTGGGATGTTAGACGTTTTAATGACCCTCTAAAAAGAGAATTGGTTAAGGAGGTTGGTTATTTTGAAAAAGAAGCCTTTTATTGTAGGGCTTCTTGAAACTAAAATAAAATCACCACAGATGCAAGGTGACCTCAATTTTTAGATCATAATGGAAAGCCATTTCAAATCACTCTTCCCATTACAATAGGAGAATCATGTGCCTATATAACTCAAACAAGATAGTAGTTCAAGTGGATGGGGAAAGTGAAGAGCATATGCACTTAAAATTCCAAATGAATGAAGTGAATTCAAAATTTGATATAACACTTATCTACGCTTCAATTTTCTATTATCAAAGAGAGTTGTTGTAGGGGAATATCTTATCCACCGAATCTATAACTTCAAACCCTTGGATTTTAATTGGAGATTTCAACTCCATACTATTAGCTCAAGAATCAAACAGAGGGAGGATCTTCAATATAGGAACAAGTAGGGAGCTAACATGTCTACTTTAGAAAGTGAATGTAGTTGGTAGATTATTAACTTGGTCTAAAATACAATAAGGGAATATGCTAATTAGGAAAAAAAAAACTCGATAGAATTATGGTCAATCAAGCTTGGTTAAGTCATTTCCATCAATTCTTGGCGCACTTTGGTGAGAGCTCATTCTCAGATCAGTTGTTCATCCATATATAGAATCTCACTATTTTAAAGAAGTCTAGGGTTTCATTCAGATTTTTCAATGGATTAACTCAACAAGAAGGATTCCTAGGAACAATTCAAAGATGTTGGAACCAAAATGTTGAATGACACAAATCTTACCAGCTTTTGTAAAAACTTAAGTTTGTGAATCAAGCTCTCTAAGTCCTTTGCCAAAAATTGAACTAAGAGGTTGTTGAAACTAAGAAAGGCCTAAGAAGCTTGCTACAAACATCATTATGATAGTGCATTAAATATGCACGATTCCATTTTAAAGCAAAAGGCTAAAATTGATTGGTTAAGGGATGGGGATTTAAACTCAAAATTCTTTCATGGATCTCTGTTAGCAAGAAGGAATATGAAAAAAAATTGTTAAGCTTCAAAATAATTTAGGAAAAACATTCACTGACCAATCTTCCTTGTAAAAACTTACTAGGAGTGTCTTCTTAAACCTCATGGGATCAGATAAGGCAAAACAAAATGAATTCAACTTCAAAAGTTTCTCTGACTGTTCCATAAGTTAAGAACTTAGGGATTACTTGATAGCTCCTTTCACAAACCAAGAAACCAAAGATGTATTATTTAACTTGCACCCTTTAAAAGCACTTAGGCTAGATGTTTCAACATGTTTCTTTCAGAAAACTTAGGTGATCATAGGTTTATCCACAGAAGTAGTTCTGGAGTTTTTTTCCTCTTTAAAAATGTTGAAGGACTGAACCATACCTACATATGACTCATTTCTAAGAAACCTAACCCTTCCTCATTGTTGGACTATCAATTAATCTCATGTTGCAACACTATCTATAAAGTGATAGAAAAATTGTAGCTAGCATATTGAAGAAAGCATTAAAAGGAATCATAAATCAACTTAGGGGGCCTTTATAGAAGGAAGATTAATAGGAGATAACATTATCCTAATATGAGAGATGTTAAAAAATACAATTCATGAAGAGTTATTAACAATTTTCTTTGGAAAATTGATCTCTACAAAGCATTTAACACTGTGAGATGGAAATTTATTCAATCATGTCTTGAAGCACTTGAATTCCTAACTAAATTTACAAAATGGATCATGGTGTGCATTCAGACTTCATCAGTTAGCATCCTAGTTAATGGAGTTCCTACACAACCTTTTAATTGTGCTAAGGAGATTAGACAAAGGGATCCTCCATCCCCTTATCTATTTACCTTAGTGATGGAAGGGTTATCCAGACTTCTCAACAAATTTGTAGGTTACAATGGTTTCAATAGCACCATAAATGCAAAGAACTCAAGCCAACTCATTTAATGTTTATAAATGATCCCACACTATAAAGTGGTCTAGATGTTCACTTCTTTAAAATATTGATGGATATCCTCAAGTTCTTCTGAGAATGGTCAGGGCTCAAAGTGAATACAGGGAAAAGCAATTTGATTCTATCAGTTAATGTGAGAAATCCAACTAGTTTAAGCAGGATCTCAGGTCTGAGTAATACCCTTCAGATAACTCAGAGTTCCTATTTTAACTACTAAGCCAAGATTTTCTAATTTTATTCCTCTAATTAAGAAGTACAAAGCCATGATTAATGCTAAGAAAATAGGTTTCTTTCCTTTGTTGTTAAAGTTACCTTGACCATCTCAGTTCTCAATAATATGCATATTCACTGGATGACACACATTATCTTGAAAAAATGAGTAATTAAAGATATTGATTGAATTATCAAAGCCTTTTTAGAGTCATTGAAAGCAGAAAACTCAAGGGGAGTAAAAGTCAAATAGAGTGAAGTAACTACTCCAAAAGACAAAGAGGATTGGGGATCATTCTCATACCATTAATACAGAAAGTCCTTCTGAGTAAGAGGATATGTAGGCTATATATGGATAAAAATGATATTCAGATCAAGTGGATGTATGAAATATACCTAAAAATTTAGAATTTCTAACAGATGTCAATTTCCAGGGAACATTCATAGTTCTTCATTCATATGTTAAACTTAAGAAATCAGTTATACCTTTGGATTAAATACAAATTGGGGAATGTGGTTTTGGTATGATAATTAGTCAGAGTTTAGTCCCCTTTCACATAGAAATGATATCTCTCATTTGAGGAACATAATTTATCCTAATGCAAGGTTTTCTCACTCATTCAAGATGAAGCATGGTCAGGTAACTTCAGAGGATTGACTTCCTTAATAAATTGTGTACCTCAAATCTCTCACTAGCATAATGGGGATAGTATTACCTAGATTGCAAATCCCAAAGGGGTCTTCTCAAACTAATCATGCTACAAAATCTTCCAAATAGTAGTAGGGATTTTCCATGGTTTGAGCTTATGTGGAAGAATTCCTTGATCCCTAAAGGCTCCCTAATCACTTGGCTTGTTATAAAAAATAGAATTAGTTACAAAAACAGATGGTTTGGTTCATATGATCTCATTTGTGTCTATGTAAAGAAGTTAAAGAAGACAGAAGTCACTTATTCTTCCATTGCAAGTACTCTAAATCAGTGTGGAGTGGAATATTGCATATATTGGTAGAGTTTTGTCAAATCTACGAATGGATTGAGACTCTTGATTGGATAATTAAGCTAGCAAATCACCATAAACAGAATGGAGTGCTTTACAAGTTTGCTTTCACCATAACAATCTATACCTTGTTGAAAGAAATAAACAGAAGGACATATAGAGGATAGGAAACTGGCAAAAATCCTTTAGCTGAAGACATAATCAAGTAGATCAAAGCTACCATACTAGAAAAAATGCTCAAAACAATATGTCCTTTGGAGTGAAAATCAAATGGAATTTGTAATCACATAGAATGTATTTTCTCCTTATTTGACTAGTTTACTAGTTTATAAAATTAGGAAGCTAGTGTATCCATTGTAACGTTGAAATAACTTTCGCTATGGTTAATGCAATCTTTATTCATTTTCTATTAAAAAAAGGAATGCGATTTAATGTTTAAAGAGTCAAAACAATTGTTTAAAAGCTTAATTTTGATAGAACATTTTAGTTGTGTTTCGTTTTGAAAATTCCTCAATTTTGGTATAAAATTAGGAAGCTAGTGTATCCATTGTAACGTTGAAATAGCTTTCGTTATGGTTAATGCAATCTTTATTCATTTTCTATAAAAAAGGAATGCTATTTAATGTTTAAAGAGTCAAAACAATTGTTTAAAAGCTCAATTTTGATAGAACATTTTAGTTGTGTTTCGTTTTGAAAATTCCTCAATTTTGGTATTGTACTTAATTTAAAGTTTTAATTAAGTGAAAATGGCAAGTTTTGAAAAATTAGGATTGGAATTGTAAAAAAAAATTAAACATAATTGCAATATCCAACCATCAATTTTATAAAAAGAGTATAAATTTAAAACTCCCAAAAATTTCAAAAATAATGATATGAAAAAGTGCCCAAAATATAAATTTTAAATAAATCAAAGATGTATGGGTACAATGTAATGGTAACATCCTTGACTCTTTTTTCAATTTGACCACGAAAGTATCAATTTGAAAAATAACTCAAATTATGAAAATCCAAGGATGAAAAATTTTCAATTTAATGCAATCTAACTTGATTCTGATGAAATGGGGGGTGATAATTTTTTTTAAAAAAAGAATGATTGTTTAGAATTTCTGAAGACATAAACATACAATATGGAAAATAGAAAAAATAGAAGGAAAAGGCTCTTAGATCATGAATATTGGTCAACCACAGCTACACTGATCGAGGATAATTTGTCGACAAGATAGGTAAAGTGGCATCCAACAAGAGAGAAAGAGACTGAACTTTTGTCCTAAACTTAGTACATTAGTTGATCATAGAGCTAGATTGGTTGACCAATGACTTTTGTTTATAAAAGATTCCCAAATGCTTGTATTAGAACAATGTTTGTATTAGAACTATCATGTCACCAGTGCCCCTGAATAATTTTTATTGGCATTGAATGTCAGCTTCAAAGTACCGCACTTTGCAGAATTTTTACCTATGAAATGCAATTATACAATAGGAATGCAGTTAACCTTTTAAGGCTATAGATCCATACAAGTTTTCCATTCAACAAACGGGCCATTTCAGCTTTCCCAATGTCGGAAATCAACAAGGGGCAAATACAAAACATCTGGAGGATAAAATTACAGCTGAGTTTTAGGAGCTACGAAAAACGACAAGCTATGTGTTGCTTTTCCTAGGAAGCAGCAGCTACCTCAGTCTTCTCCTTCTTCTCTTCCTTCAGTTTCTTCCAGTTCTCCTCACTATCAATTACTTCTCCAGTTTTTATAAGATAACGAACTCGCTTACCATCGTCCAAGACTTTATGACCCACTTTACTTGTAACATTCTGCTCTTTAGAGTACAGCATCACATTCGAACTGTGAATAGGTGCTTCAATCTGGAATAGCAAATGATCTTTGTGAATAAAAAGACGCAGGTAAAAGTGGGTCAGTTACTTATCAAGAACGGATGAAATGGATCTAAGTATGATATCTGAAATAAGTGTAATATCTCCAGTTACATTAAACTGTTCACCGAATAAGAAGTGAAGTAGGAGAAGAAAGAACTTGCTACAGTAAAAAGCCTCCATATACGAAAACATATATCAGGTGTAAATAACCTTGATAATCTGGCCAGGTTCACCCTCTTCCCGGCTCTTCACGTGTTTTGTTTTCAGGTTTATGTCTTTTAATACCACAGTGCTGTTGTGCTTGAATATCTTAGAAATCTCTCCAACCTTACCTTTATCATCACCTGATATAACTTTAACCGTATCTCCCACCTTAACGTGCATTTTGTGTAGAATTGGAAGGCTGTTGGGTTTACATTTCTTCCGTTCCCACCGTTTTAGCTGTAAGATGAGAGGAAAGAATCAGATGAGAAGGTTAATCAGCAAATTTTTAATAAGCAAAGCATAATTACTTCCCACCAGCAAATAAATACTACGCAGAGATGATACCATGCTTAAAGTAGTCATAAGATCTCAAAATTGGTTCATTTAAAAGGCACTGACATGACAAGCACCAAAGATACTAACCCTCACAACAATAAGCCATAGCTTCTCTGGTGACTTAACCTGCATGTCAAACAAATACAAAGATCGTTGTCAAATGGCTATAGCAACTAGCATCTCAAGTCTGAATACAATATTGAGAACATTTTGTGATACGAATTAGATCTCAATTTTTTAGGCAAAACAGCATTCACAAAAGAAAACCCCAACTATAAATCTCCAACACTAAATAGTTGAAAACATTGGGTGTCAAGGTACTATGAACCTAAACAAATATACGAGAGATTGCAATGGTTAAAAGAATGTGACATTATTGTCAAACAAGTTTGAAAACTTAGAAATCAGAGTTTTGGTTTGCTATTCATTATACTGAAGGACCCTATCCATTAACCAGGGACAGGTGCTGAAAAACTGAACAGGAAAGTCTACTCAGATGTGACTCCACTTGTATGGTTTCGCATTACAAAAGCTGAACTAATTGCAACCTCTTCTGGGTACTCTAAACCAAATAAAGCAATGAGAAACCAACCAATTCAAAAATGGAAGAAACCTTCCTACAGCGACCAAAGAGTCCACTACTTGCTATCTCTGATTACTCCCATTTCATCCCTTTCTAAAAGAATGGAGACTATGAAGCGTAGTATGACAACAACAAAAAAATAAACTCTGCCAAAAAAACAATTTTGAAATCATCTTCAAAATCCGAAAGCGACAGAACAAAATGTAACATCACAGAAAAAAAGCCATTCACTCCAAAACTTAAGCAAGAACCTCCCCAACATAACAAAAACATATTAAAAGTAGTCCAAAAGCAATCGAATTAAGAGCGTAAAACACAGGAGGAATAGGAAAGGTTGAAACTTTTAAATCAAAGCAAAAGAAATAGAAGACAATAACGTACAGGAAGAGAGGAGGGAGAGGGAAAAGAGAGACGTTGGCCAAAGAAAGAATTTGAGGAGAGAGAAAGAGATGCCATTGAGCTTTGAAGTGCAGCCATGGCTGCCATCTTCCTTCTTCTTCTTCTTCTAGTTGCGAAGCTTCGGCTTTTTGAGCTCAGATGATAAACTGACAGATAAAGAGCAGATGGATGACGAAATAGTGTTTCTAAGTGAAAAGAGGATATTGAGCAGCAAACGGGGGCGTTTTAGTTTTAGTTTTAGTTTTAGTTTTTTTTTTTAATTTTACAATTTACGTTGTTAAAAGGACATAAAGATGTTGGGCTATTCCCTGGGCTGACCTCAATACTAAATAGACATATAATTGACATTTGCCTAATTGTCAAACTGTCTGACGAAAAACATTTTACCTTGTTAGATAAATGTTTTATTAGTCATTTTTTCATAGATTAAAATGTTTTAATTATTTGATCATACCAATCTGTTGATAATTATATTTAGTAATTAGTTAATTAGGTTGGCGAATTGAACTCAATTTGTTGATTTTGAAAATTTATTATGAGGAGCATTTTTTGATAAATTAAGGAACTAAAAGACTATTATATCCAAAAGTTATTACAAATTACTAAAACAAATAGAGAGATAGAGATAAATATTGACGTTGGTCGGGTCGGTCGTACAGGGCCCGAGCCCAGTCAAAACGACCCATGGGCCGATCGGTCCAATCTTCAAAGATCAGTCTCACACCTAATGGCTA
>JANIJF010000005.1:40357095-40368794 GCA_024520955.1 Erythroxylum bequaertii
GTTTTGATAATATTGTGATTTTCTTATGATACTTTATAAGCGAATAATGATATGATGCCATATGAAGTGAATGTAGTAATCGAACGTAGCTCGCCCTTATCGTAGGATATATATCGGAATGACCTCCGGGCGTCTCGGTGTGTACCCTGCAGTAAGGGGGCGCTATAATGTTAATAGTGGAACTACTGATCTATAATAAATGACATGAGTATTACAAGAGTATTAGTCAAAATATTGTTGCTATTTCTTTTTAATAATTCCCTTGATGGGTTTAATTTATGATATTCTTTTACTTTCAATTTTTTAAGTTTATAAGTTATCAAAGAGTATAAAAGGAAAAAAATGTTTGTGTTATTGTTCTAGATAATAAATTTTAGGACGCCTACTTAATTATTATGAAGATTTTGGCTCCACTTAGGTTGTTAAGAATTGTTGAGTCAAATAAAAAGTCATCTTTAAGGTATATATATGATGGTATGTACCAAGTTTGCAAAAAAGTCATCTTTAAGGTATATATATGATGGTATGTACCAAGTTTGCAAAACAATTATGAGTCTTTTTAAAGGAAAGGAGAAATTGTATAAGATCGATAAAATAAGCTACTAAGTAATGGCTTATACAAATATTCTTAACCGACAATATGATAAGCATCTTACTGAAATGATTTACTTAATAGCTTATTTTATGGATCCTTATTGCTTATATAGTGGAGATGTATATATAAATGATATTAAGGCCGTCTCGTTAATGTTATCAAATGCAGGTGTATTTTTTTTAATAAAGAGCAAATAAAGGCAATAAATAAAATTAAATTATATTGTAAAGTTTTAGGGAGATTGAAAAAGAATGTAAGGTAGTAAGAGAACACATGAACAGGTTCTATATGAGCTGTTACGATAGATGAGGGAGCAGATTCCCTTGTTAAAAATAATTATTGTCTCTCTCTTAAAATGGTCACAGCTTGGAAATTAGACAACTAGTACTGTTAAAGTGGAAGATGCTCATAATGTGTATATAACCTTTATCATCTGTTATGGAGATTTTGTTTGCTAATCTTGATCTGTCTTCAGTATATTCAAGTTCGGTTCTCAATTAAACTTGTAGGCTTTAATTGGTTTGTATTTACTGCACTTTGAATGGTTCAGTATCTTTCTTTTTTTAAGTTTGATAAACACGTGATCATATGACTATGGAAGGTGATAGGAAGGAGTGTAGGATAAAGCGCGTGGCTGTTGACAGAGTGCGTGAAAACGAATCACGACGCAAGTCACAGATTCGGAAAGATCAAAGAATGTCCTCGCACGAATTAACACTCTAATATCAGAAACACGGTCGGTGAGAAACGCCTCGCCGTTTAAGAGTTCCGTTGCATTCCGTTTACTTCGGTCCTAAAATAAGAAGTTCGTTTCTAGCTCCCACTTCGTCTGCCGTTATCTTCCGTACAATTCCTCCGTCAAAACCTCGCTCTCTCTTCTCGCCACCTATTTATACTTTAGTTTCTTCTACTTTCGAATTGTGCCCGTAGTAAGTAACGAAAAACAAAAAGAGTTCGAGTAAGCCCTCCGAAAGGGTAGACTAATCTTCAATCCAGTCATTTCTTACGCTCAAAAGCTTCTGGTTTGTATATTACTGCTCCTCTTGTGCTTTTCCCTCTTCATTTTTCTTGCTATCCACGGTTTATATGCTACGGTTTCTTTTACATGTCCTGGAATTTGTTGGTCTTTTTCTGATTCTTTTTTCTTGGCAAGTTACGAGGTGTCTTTGTGCTTCTCTGACTTAGTATATTTGAATTCTTCTGTTTTTTCTTTTGTTCTCATAGGCTCTTGCAGGAAGTTGGCATGAAGGAAACTTTGTGAAAAATTGTTGTGATTAATGAAGTTTGCTGCTTTTGTTGTGGTCAATTCATGGCCTGATTTCGTGTTATATGAACTGGGCTAGATTTGGATCTTTGTATTGTTTTTTCTGTTGCATGACCCATGTATCTCTTGTTTTGTTTAGTTGAGTGAGCAATGAATAGGTAGAAGTTCATAGTCCAATACGTTGCTTATGGTTAGCTGTACCTCGGCTTGATCTACAGCTAGCCGACCTATGGGAAAGATTTCCTCTTTTTTGGTTCCCTATTATTGTTTTTGGAGTTCGAGGGGAAGAGCTCCAACTTTTGGCATCTATATGATGTCTATATGCATGTGTTAGACATAAGTATTCGCTTATCTTTTCGATTCAACTTGTTTCGTTGTTTGGTATTTCACGAAATAGGCATAGGTTGAATCTTTTGGTATGGGTTGGGGGTGGAGTGTATTATAAAACGATATTACTTCTTGCTTTGTGTGGCCTGACGAACAAGTCTAAACTGTTTCAATCAATAGACTTGTACGTGTTTATCTTGGCTTTATCATCATTAAGTTGTAATTCTCAAGTTAGTGGTTAAATTATGAAGGCGGGCCAAACGTCCTTGCTTTAACATTGTTACAAAGAGGGTGCAAATATGTGCTTTATAACATGACGACTACAATTGAATTTCCTAGAATTCAGTCAAGAACTTAGAATCTCTGTTGCTTGCCTTTTCTATTTCTGATTCGATAAACAATTTTTATGTTTAAATTCTGCTACAATAACGTGGCTGAGATGTTTTCATTGCTTTGTTTTTGTAGTTTTCATTGCTTTGTTTTTGTAGGCTGATGATTTCTTTAGAAGCACGACCTATCTTGTCTGCAAAAGGAAGGTGTAACTATCTTATTCTGTCTCACTTGTGGAACAGCTGATGCCAAATTTGTAGTATGGAGTTGCAAGGCGTTTTGAGAGATGGTGCCACTGGTGCTGGTCTATCCTACTCAGCACCCTATCAAGCTATTCCTTTGCTACCTAGCAGGCTTTACGGGTCACTGAAGTTAGAAATAGGAAACTCACCGAGCTCACCCTTTTCAACACAATTTGATGGTGATAACGCTACTACATTAAGTGATAGCCAGGCGAAGTACAGCTCTGCAGATGTTATCACTGGAGCCGGTCCTTCCTGTAACTTTTCCATCCAGTCCAGAGGTTATTTTCATAGGTTGAGCCCTTCATCTTCGCAAGATGCAAGTTCTAGTCAGAACATGAAACATGCTTTGCTGCAACTAGAGACTGCTCTAATGGGGACTGATGATGATGAAGATGTTACTATGCACAATAATTCTATCGATAAAAGTAATAGGCCACAATCTTCAGGTCAGAGAACCAAGTCCTGGTGTCAAGAGCACCGCCAGAGTTCTCAAGGAATTCAGCCTAAACCGTCATTTGTATCTAGGAACAGGCAGATGGGAGAAGGTGCTCCTGATGAGAAACGTCAAAAAGCGGTGGAAAAAACTTCTTTGCAAAACATGCCTCCAGGAAATCTAAAGCAATTGCTGATTGCTTGTGCGAAGGCTCTTGCTGAAAACAACATCAATGATTTCAGTAGGTTGACTGAAATGGCTAGAGGCAAAGTGTCCATCAGTGGAGAAGCAATTCAGCGCCTCGGTGCTTACTTAATTGAAGGGCTGATAGCAAGGAAGGAGTCATCGGGCACTAACATATACCGTGCTCTTAGATGTAGAGAACCAGAAAGCAAGGATCTTTTTTCCTACATGCAGATCTTGTATGAAATATGCCCATACTTGAAGTTTGGCTACATGGCAGCTAATGGAGCCATTGCTGAGGCTTGCAGAAATGAGGACCGCATCCATATTGTTGACTTTCAAATTGCTCAGGGGATTCAGTGGATGACTCTTCTTCAGGCCCTTGCAGCTAGACCAGGTGGGTCTCCACATGTGCGTATTACTGGTATTGATGATCCTGTTAATAAGTATGCGCGCGGTGATGGACTTGGTACAGTTGGCAGAAGATTGACAGCAATATCTGAAAAATTTAATATCTCTATAGAGTTCAATGGTCTGCCTGTTTTTGCTCCAGATGTGACTCGGGAAATGCTTGACATCAGGCCTGGTGAGGCTCTAGTCGTGAACTTTCCCTTACTTCTCCACCACACTCCTGATGAAAGTGTTAATGTGAATAATCCAAGGGATGGTCTGCTTCGAATGGTGAAGTCACTAAATCCCAAGATGACCACTTTGGTTGAGCAAGAATCAAACACAAACACTGCCCCTTTCCTCACAAGGTTTGTAGAAACTCTAGAGTTCTACCTGGCAATGTTTGAGTCCATCGATGAGATTCTGCCAAGGGATCAGAAAGAGCGAATTGGCGTGGAGCAGCAGTGCCTAGCCAGGGACATGGTAAACATTATTGCTTGCGAGGGGAAGGAGAGAGTGGAGCGGCATGAGCTCCTGGGAAAGTGGAAATCTAGGTTCACAATGGCTGGATTTCGTCCATACCCTTTGAGTTCTTATGTCTCCTCTGTAATAAGGAGCCTGCTCAGATGCTACTCGGAGCATTACACACTCATGGAGAAGGATGGAGCAATGTTGTTGGGTTGGAAGGACAGAAATTTAGTATCTGCTTCAGCTTGGAATTGATACTGGAAAGATGGACACCATGATATAGGTGGGAATATCGCATGGTTATGCAATAGAAGAGTGTTAGAGAATATGAGGCAAGTAATTAATGTTGTATGTCATAGTCATGTGATTCAAATATAGAAAGTCAACTATTTTCTTACCTTGGAGCACCTTAATAGTTATATACAGCAAACTTGTTTTGCCACAAACGTTAATGTCTCAAACTTCAACATCCTGCTTTCTAACTATTACCTCTCCGGAAGAGGAAGGCGTGACTTATTTACATATTTGAAATTAGTAAATATTGAGTGAAATCTTGGAACTTGATAGAAAATTGAGAAAGAATTAACAACACATAAAACTTGAAGGGAAAAGTAGAGGTCAATACTTTGAGGTGCATTCGATTTTTGAAAATTTCTTAATACCTGTACCGAAGTTGAGGTGTATAATAGGCAACTTCACTGGTTCAAGGCCTTTGTAACTTACAAATTTTAAAAGAGAATCATTTGCCGATTGCAAGTATTGCAACTTTAGAACGAAGGTGATGAGCATAACACGGTCCAAATATTAGTAGGTAGTGGTGAATCCATAGAGCTGGTCATTACCACAATAGACCAATATTGCCTTTTGATCTCTTGAAGCAAGGCATGCTAAATCCAGTAGCTCAAGACTTGGGTTTGCTAATAATTCCTCTTTAGTCTTCACTGTCTCAGGGTTATAAAAGGGATAAACCCCATGTGTTGGCTTGTTAGCAACCTCGAAGCAAGCACAGACGAAATGGAGAATGTGGTCTTTTGGACACTTTTAACAGCAGTCAAGAAATCACACCATATCGCCTAGCAACCGCATACTTTTTAAGTTTTTGAAACACTCGGCTATAAACTGTTGTTCTAAAGGTCACTCTAAAAGAAAATGGATTAGATATTTTAGATTTTAGTTATTGACTAAAGCGATTTTTTACAACTCTAGGAGAAGGTCAAGAATTCGAATAATACAAACAGTACTTTTGAAAAATGCAAAGAAAAGGTCACATACAATTAATAAACTCCCGTGACTTTCGCAAAGCGAGTAACCTTGTGCACTATGGTTTGCCAAGGTTCCTCGCTTTGCCCTTGCCCTTGTCCTGAAGTTAAATTAAAGTCAACGTTACTAGCAATTTCAAAAGTATCTTGTCACTTTAAATGAGTAATCTTGTACTATGAGATCTTTTTATTTACATAATTAATGTTCACTTTAGATTTATATGAAAGTAGATGACTTTATGTAATGAAATATAATATTATAATGATTAATATAAGAATGTAATGTGACCCATAAATAAGTAATGATAAGAAGTATTACCTTAAAGAGAAAAGGGAGAAGAAATACACCAATGTGATTTAAAGTTCAGTTGGCTCATCTTATTTTCGCTTCTTCGTCTTCCAATTTATTATTGTTTACTATAATATTAATTACTTCTTGACAGAGGGATGTAATTATTTCATTTATATATTCTAAATAATCTAAATCTATTCCAAATAATTAATCTATGATTTTTTTTCTAGAAAATAAGTAGTCATGATATAATTGTATGCAAAACAGTTTCAAAATTTCCAAATTAATGGGTCCATTACACTTTTATATGTACCTATATCTTTATTTATTTTTTTAAACCGTATTGCTGAGTTTTTGTAGAGTCTTTTTGCAAGCATTCCAACTCCAACCTTAGTAAGGTAACTACCTTTGACGGGTCTTTAGCCAAGTCCAACACAATCTTAGGGCCAAGTCCAACACAATCTTAATTCGTTTCTTACTTTGAGGCACATACTAAAGATTTAAAAGAAGAATAAAATTTTAAATGGAAAGTGTGAAAAATACCTGCAGAAAGGGAATTTTTTATTTCATGGACATTTGTCAAGGGGTACCTCTTTTTTGAGCGTGAATACTTTGTAGAACTTTGGAAAAATGCACAAGAAAGATATGCCTCAAGTTGTTCAATAATAAGCTAAGAAAACCTAAGAGAATGGGTAAGAAAACTAAGCTATTACAAAAAAAAACGGGGGCTCGGAGATTTTTCAGAATGACTTTCAACTATTTCATCTATATAGTGTGGAGGGAGAGAAATGCTTGAAAGCATGTGAAAAGAACCAAAAGACATTCTTACTTTTCTCAATATTAGTTTAAACTGGATTAGGGGAACCTTGCTTTATAACAAAATAGGAGCAAATGCCAGGATGAAGATGAAATCAAGATGGAATAGTTAATCTGGGTTACTTGCTTATTAAAGTTCTCCACTAATAGTTAAAAATTATACCTTTTTTTCTTTATTACTTGTGTAAAAGGTTTTAGTTAGGAAGGGATCTTTTGTTACGTTTGCAATATAGGCCTTAACGCCTTTCTTTATACCTTTCTCCTTTGTAAGCTTAATATAATTTTTCACTTCAATTTTTTTAAAAAAGTATTCATATAATAATCAAACGATCAACTTCCATATATAACTAAATCATTCATAATCTAATTATATGACATACAAAATATATTAGTTGCATTAAAAGGTCAACATCCAAAAGTATATCAATGAGAAAAATAGGTCAGTCAATACAACTAAAAGATTAGTTAGTTATAACATATTCTCTTATGCATATATCTGTCAGAACATCTTATCCCCTTTATTGGCATCATCAATTTTTTGGTCATAGCACTGAACAATGCCTCTATAGAAGTTAATACATATATAGAATAAAATAACATTAAAATACATCATAACCACCCTAAAGATTGGTTAAGCTCTCATCAATGTACTTAATCTATGTATCCATCGTCTCCATGCTCCATATACTTGGTCTTAATTTATGATTCTAAATCTTGTTTTTATTATAGGTATTAAGACCACATATATTAAATTAGAGCATTGAAGTGATAAAGGTAATTAAATTCAACATTTGTTTAGCTTTTTTCTCGATAATTACCTTACCATATTTTATCCTTTTGGAGTGACTAAGTTTGAGCCTTACTCTTTTTCATTGATTACAACATCATTAATAGCTTTTACCTTATTTTTCTTAAAGCCCTTTTATTGTTTAAAACCCTGAAAGTATTTACATTTACCTTATTGCTTAAAATTTGAATGTTGAAAAGATCTAATACTTCTTTAATTGTGGTACATGATGAATGCTCGAAATTGAAAAAAAAAAAAGAGTTTGAGTTATGTTACCAATGGATTCATGTTATGATGGACCTATATAGTGTGAAAGACTAAGTTTCTTTTAATCTTGTCTGTTGTAAGTTTCTTTCAATTTTAGCAATAATCATACCTTACTAAAGAACTTTCAATTTTTGAGTCTAGTTTATATACAAGTGGTTGAGATATGATAATATTGCAAGCCTATGGTTAAGAGTTTTGTTATGTATTGATTTGCGTGTTATTATACTTTTCACCCTAATCACTTGAGTGCAATGATTGAAACCTTAATAAGGGTGTTAGAAATTGTGCTTTTGATTTAAAAAATATTATCGATGTGATTATTATTGATATTGACTTATGAAGGTTAGTTCTAGGATGACTTGATTATAATCTTATGTTAATTTGATTAATATGACATGTTGGTATAGAGTATGGACGGACATATTAAGGTTAATAAGGGATAGATGTTTGTAAGATTGATAATTTAAATTATGATTTGGTTGAAGACAAGCAAAAGCTTAAGTATGGGGATGTTTGATAAATGCTTACTTGATTATAATTATATACCCATATTTAATGTGATTTGCTTGATATTTACCAGTTTTATAATATTTTTAGTACTTAAATTTCTTTAAGTGTAATTATAGCTAATAATTGCCTTCTTGGACCAAAAGGAGAAGAATTTGAATGAAATTTTAGCATGGAAAAAAGATTTAAAGAAACTTCAAGATACACGACCATATATGATGGCTATATAAGTCTTTGTAAATGTATGAAGATTGAAGAATATTGTTTCTACTCATATGAAGTTACATGCCCATGTATATCACTGTGCATGTTTCCCATATAAGTCTTTGTGCTTATGAGAAATAAAAAATGTAGTTGTTTTTGGAGAAACACAGTCACTCACATGCTAGTGTATAACCCGGAAACCTTAGTTTTTACTATAAAAGGACCCAAACGGAGGCAAAACAAAGAGAACCAAGTTTTTAAGAGATTTTTAGTCATAAGAGACATAGAAAGGCTACAGTTCTAATTTAGGCGAGTTCTTATTAAGGGACGAGGATAAACGAAGATAACTTCAAGAGATCCAATATATAACAACATCCGATCCAAACTTGCAAGAAAATAATAGAAAAGGGTAATTAATAGTGCTTATAGTCTTAGTTATTAGTTTATATGTTTAGTTAAATTTTAATTAAAATCCACAATCTGATTTATACGTTAGATAATAGAGAAGGATAATTACTAATGCTTACAGTCTTCATGAGATCAACCTGTACTTGCCCGTGCTAGCTATAGCTAAGTCGTGCACTTGTAGTATTTTTAATATTGATAAAACATATCAATCAATAAAATTCGTAACCATTATATTAATCCTTGGCTAAGCTAAAAATGATTAGCTATAAAAGTGAAAAATTTTGAATGGAGGATCAAATTTTTGCAGTAATACTCAAAGACAATTTAAGAAATTATTGACCTCTTCCTTAAGATCATTTTTGTATGAAATTAACACTCCATCTTGTCTTCTTAAAGAACATATCCGATTGTTTTTTTTTCCTATTCAAAAAAGAGTTAAGAAAAAAATATTATTCCTATCCTCATCCCTAGTCCATTGTATCCTAGATTTTTGATGGAGGAGCGAATTGTGGTTCCTTAATGCTTTAACATATTCCCTCATAGTTGATTTTTCTTCCTTAACTATCTTAAAATACCCAAGGTTCAAATAAAGAGCATATTAGATATATTGAAGTTTAAGTTTGGTCTCTAATACTAGCTTTCCAGTATCATGACCCATATTAGCATTTAGTTTTTTAGTTTCTACTAAAGCCTTATGACCTTTCACCTGATGAGATATGCCAACCTGAATTGCCTCATCAATGTCCTTAATCCTAGCTAAGAAATTGTTGAATATAAAGGGATTTTTATTCATACAATTCTAAAATAGGGGAATGGTCATATACTAGGGGGTTTCTAAACAAAACTTTGCTCTCTAGGATCCTCACAAGCCAATTTTAGTTAATTGTAACTTTTTCTAGATTATTTTAAAAGCGAAATAGTTAGAACTATGTATATTGTTCTAATAAAAGAAGCAACCTTCAAACTTTTGTCACATACCTTAAAGTCTTCCACACATTCTCTAAAATCATCTTAAATTTCCTCAAATTGACATTATCTTTAGCCTCAGATATATACGGGGCTATTGAAATCCGCTAATGAGATCCAAGAATCCTAAATATTTGGTTTGATGGTTATGAGTTTATTCCATAATTCTTTTCTTAAAAATGACAAGTTAGATTTGGTTACATACACAAAGGTGGCAAAAACCGTAGTGCTCTCCTACAAAACTATGCTTAATATTGTATCTACTAAATAAGTAATGTATCTAAGCATATCAATTTTACAATAAAGTTAGCTAGCATGCTTAAGCCTTTGGTTGACTAATATTCTAGTGGAACGCTAAAGAGATTAACCTAAATAGGAACACTTTCATACCTGATCTTATCTAGATTAATGCTAGGTCTCTAAATCTTAAGGAATATTAGGAGGTTTGCAAAGTTTTATGACCTTCCTCCATCAGTCTCTTAGCTTAAAGCTATGATGAAAATCATTGGTAACGAAGGTTACCTGATAATGAAAATTTCAATAGCCATAGCCTTCTAGTTTCTAGCTCCACACTTTAATATCTCCATATTATTACAGATTATGGTTCTATCTCCTTTTTGTAAAGTAGGGTGATATTTTAAAGGAAAGTTAGCATAATCCCCAAACATATGTTTCTAGGTCAAGTGGTGATTAAGGAGCAATACCAAAGGCTCGAGGACAAGAAGTTCAGGAATGACAGATGCCTTGACTGGGAGGTATTAGAGCATATTGGTTTGATCGAGCAAGTTTGATACCTCATCAACATTAGAGCATGGTCCCAATTCTTTGAGATCAAATAGCCCTTGTACTAGGAGTTGATGCTTGAGGTGCTCTGCACATTCTTCATAGAGAAAGGCCATTACGATTGGGATTGGTCCGGATGATGGGCGAGATGGTTCGGACGAGTTATTAAGAGTTATTTTTCATAATGGGTTTTTACAACTAGTTCATAGGGACACCAGAATATGTCATACTATAGATAGACTTCCTATATAGATTGTCTCCTTGACACTTTTAGGTCAACTACGACCTTAGTAAATCCAAAGCATCAACACTTAGACACCCCACAGCCAGATACATACATGAGATTTTGAGTCAGATGCTGAGTGGGAAGGGTGACAGTTGTGGAATCGTTGGGAACTTAGATGTATTTTATTTTTGTAGCATGAGTGAACGGATACCAATTCACCTAAGTTGAAGAGAAGAAGGTCGAGATAATATGCATCAAGCCTTATGTGATGAGGTTAGCATGGAGGATGGGGGTCTTCGAGAGACTATCATCGATGCGAATGGTTGATACCATGTAGCTCTGAATTTGGACATGGTGAAACAAATGAACATGGTAAGTTGATGACGAGGACCTACAGGAGAAATCTACAACTTGATCGAGGTTCCAGATGAGGCAGGCATATTGGAAGAAGATAGGGATCACCCACACATAACTAAGATGCCATTGCAACTGAGCTCACTGCCATCCCAGAAGGAAGACGTAGCATAAGAGGATGCTAGTGTGGAACTATGTAGGGCTCTGACACCACAAAAAGACCAGATAGCTCAGCTAAAGAGACATATGGAGCAGATCTTAGGTATTCAACGTATTATTTGAGCATAAAAGGAGATGTTGAATGCTGCTTAAAGTTCATGGTAGATATATGGTGGAGTTGCTAAAGAGGAGAAAGGCCCATAATAGGGTAGCAGATCGAGAGGAGCGAGACTAGATAAGGCATTGCTAGAGTGCATCGAGTGGCCAAAAGCCTATGATAGATGAATGGAGAAGGTCTTGGTGTCGCTGGTTAGATATCTTGGGATATCCATCCCAGCTTCGTCATCTGAAGCGGTTGCATCATCTTTAGCTCTACAATAGTATGTGGCTTCGTGACCCGAGGGTCATCCTACGACGGACTTGCCAAATTCACCAA
>JANIJF010000005.1:40723186-40735246 GCA_024520955.1 Erythroxylum bequaertii
ATAGGGTCGAACGTTAACTGATTCTAACCTTTCCTTCAAGTTGATTCTGTGGTCCAAATCTCTTTTAGGAAGCAGTTGTTTGGGTTCAGCAGACACATCCCAGAACTCGTCCAACAACAACTTCATATCAGGTGGTATCTCCTTATAACCCTCATTTAGACTTTTTTGCAAACACATGGCGTACAAGGTATGTTCTTGACGTTCTCCCCCCACAATCTAATGGTATTCTACTGGTTCAATTGGCTTTCAAGGAATTCCTTGCAATTTACACTATTGTCCTTTCCACACAAAGGTCATTTCCATTTTTTTTTTCAGTCACACAACATAGAACCCAACTATTGGAGGAGACAATGAACTCCCAACAAGATATCTAAGCCAACCAATGGAAGGGAATAAAGGGTTAAGGGAAAAGGAGTACCTTGCACTTCCATGGTTATGTTGTCGAAGCTCCCACTATACTGCAAAGAAGACCCATTGGCAACCTTGACTTAGAAGGTTTTGGTGGGTATGGTCAGCAGCTGTAATGATTCTGTTACTATTTCACCGAAAAAATTATATGTCGAGTCGCTGTCAACTAGGGCTATAAAATCACAATCCCCAATTCGAGCTACAACCCGCATAGTTTGCATTGTAGGCCAATCTGTTAAGGTATGGAGAGAGATTTCGAGATCACCCTCTTCTTCTTGATTTACTGCGTCATCCTCTCCATCGTCGAATGGCTCACCTTCAAGCAACAAAAGTTACACTTGTTTACACTTATGACCATGCGCAAATTGCTCGTCACAATTGAACCACAACCCTCGTGACCTCTTCTGCATCTCTTCCTACGACATTTGTTTTATGGCCGCTGACGGTTTAAATTTAGGAGCAGAGAATTCAAGAGGTGGCTTGGCAGGTGGTCTTACCATTTTCCTCTGTCAACCAACTACTCATCCCTCATCCTAGCCAAGCTAAGCCTTCTTTAAGGACTTAGGCCTAAACAACCAAATCCCATTTGCAATTTCAGTTTTAAGCCTACTAATGAATGTCCCAATTGCCTAATTTTTCGAACTCGCATTGGTACTCTCGTAGCGAACCCATTTGTCGAATTTTTGACAACGCCTTATCAAAATCTTCACATTCCTTCGGTTCAAACCGAGCTCACAGCTCTGATTGAAAATCTTCCCAGATCACTTGTCACCCTTCGTCATGATAGATCTTGCTGATCCATTTCCACCACTGATTTGCTTCTCCCCCAAGATGAAAGGAGGCTAACAAGACCCCATGCACTTCTAGCGTCTCTCGATACTCAAAGAATTGATTGGCTCGACTAAACCACTATATGGGATCATCTCTGGAAAATCGTGAAAATTTTAGTTTAGTCATTTTAGAGGGGATTCGTTGATGCCCTTCTTCTAAATTTTGCCTTGGTTCCTTGATGGATATGTTGTTGGCGGGCCTGAGAATTGCTGCTGGATCCCTCCTTTTGTGAAATCATCTCATCAGTCAACTTAGCAATTGCTTCCTCCATGAGGTGGAGTTTGTCAGCAATGCCTTGTTCCATCCGGTTCATCCCGTCTTGCAAGTTACCCACGCTAACTTTGAGGTTTTCAATTCATTCATTGTTCGTAGACATGACTTTGATACCAATTGTTACAATTTTTATGGAAGAACCAACCCTAAAAGCTAACTTGAAGGGTGGGAGAGGCCACAAGCCTATAAACCTCACATCAGTCTCTTTTATTACTAAGTGGGACAATTAGACCGTAACATCCCACCATGTTTTACAACCGAAGCATCAATGGGTTGGCTGTGCGCTAGACCTTTTCTAGCCCTGGCCGAACACTGTAATACTGGCGTCACCACCTGTGGGCATGGCACGAGGACTTAAAGGAGTGGTGTTAGCTTTGATACCAATTGATAAGGTCCCAATCCAAGCTACATCTCACAAACAATTAAACAAATAAACGAACAAGTATGTTTCTGCTCTTAGTGAGAAACCAACCAATGAATTTTTTTTATTCTCCCCCAAAATCATTCCCGAAAGAGTCTTGAATACAACCAATAAAAGATTATAAGTATAAATAATGGTCCACAACTATTCTACTTATATGGACCGATAACTAAGCAATCATGATTACATAATGGAATATAACTGAATAATGAAAACATAACTGAATAATGAATTGCTTCAAACACGTCTGTCACTACTCCAAGAATCTCATATTCGGTTTAGGAACTCTTAAGGATCTTCTTGGCTCAACATCCACCATCAAAACAGAGGAATCACCAGCCATATAAGGATTATAGATAGGAGGAGGAAAATTGTAAACAACCTGAAATGGTGTAATATTGATGGACGAATGGAAGGTGGTATTATACCACCATTCAACAAGTGGCAGCCACATGTTCCAATTAGTTGAACAATCAAAGGTTATGCACCACAAATACATTTCTAATGTCCGATACCTTTGTTTGTCCATTAGACTATGGATGATAAACCGTGGAAAAATGCAGCTTCATCCCTCTAAGAGCAAATAATTCTCTCAAAAAATGACTGGTAAAACAACGTCACAATCACTGACGATCGTATTGGGCATTTCATCTAATTTAAACACGATATCCATGAAAACTTGTGCAATTTTTTTTCTAAAGAATAAGGATGGCAAAGAGGAACAAAATGAGCATATTTGCTCAGTCTATCCACGACAGCTAGAATCACCAAAAACCCCTCCAACAACAGAAGACCTTCTACGAAATCCATGCTAATATACGTCCATAACTAATGCAGAATTGGTAATGGTTAGAGTAACCCTAGTGAAGCCACTGGTTCATACTTTTTTTTTCAAAAACCTCACATTTACGAACAAACTCTCGCACATCCTTATGCAATTTTCGCTAGAAAAAGAAAGAGCTAACCATCTTATAGGTTCCCATCCACCCCGAGTGACCTCATTGAGCAGAAGAATATGAAATTTCAATAATTTTATGTGCAAACTAGGTGAATTACCCACCACCAAACGTCCCTTCCACCATAAAAGATCATCTGTCTATGAATAAATCGAACCTTTATACTCCCCTTGTTGAATCTGCTGCAACAACTTCTGGATAACTGGATCCTGATCCAACTGTCTTTGATTTTAAACAGTAACTATATCTGCACATGGGAAATAGACATTGTAAAGAGTTCAAAACTACTGACTCTAGACAAGGAATCAGTAATAGAATTATCGACACCCTTCTTATATTTAATTGAAATATCAAACCCCAACAGTTTTGGTAACCAATTCTGTTGGAAAGGAGTAGTAATACGCTGGGCCATCAAATATTTTAGAATGTGATGGTCTGTTTGAATTAGAAAATGTCGTCTCGTGAGATAATGAGACCACTATTTTACTGCCATGACCATTGCCAAAAATTCTTTATGGTAAATAGAGAGACGTTTGTAGCGAGGAGATAGTGATTTACTAACAAAAGCAATCAGATGATTCTCTTGCACCAAATACCACACCAATACCGTCTTCGCTAGCATCTGCCTTAACTACAAAGTCCTTCTAGAAATTTGATAGAGCCAACATCGGTGCAGTGGTCATTGCCTGTTTCGATTCTACAAAAGTGAGAGTTGCATCATCTGTCCAAAAAAATGCATCCTTTTTCAAGAGATTAGTCAGAGGTTTGCTTAGTTGCCCATATCCTCGAATGAACTGACAGTAATAACCGCACAAACCTAAAAGACCTCTAAGCTGACCAAACTATTTTTGGTTGTTGCCACTCCAACACCACTCTTACTTTTTGAGGATCAGTTGAAACTCCCTGACCACTAATGATGTGACCTAGATATCCACCCAATCCACACCAATAACACTTAGAAAGTTTAACAAACAATTGTTGCTAGGATAGAATTGTTAACACCAAATGTAAATGTTTCAGATGCAGCTTAAATGAAGAGTTATAGATCACAATATCGTCAAGAAAACTAAAACAAACTGTCGTAAGTGAGCCTTGAAGATCTTATTCATGAGGCTTTGAAATGTTACCGGAGCATTCGTCAGCTCAAACGGCAGTACGAGAAATTTGTAATGCCCATCATGTGTTTGAAAGGTTGTTTTGTAAATATCATCCTCATTCACCTTAATCTAATGATAGCCGGGTCTCAAATCCAGCTTGGAGAAGCACAGGCCCTTGTAATTCATCAAATAACAACTTCTCTACTAGTGGTAAGGAAACTTATCCTTAGTTGTGCATTGATTGAAAGAGCGGTAATTAACACAAAATCTCTAAGATCCATCTTTTTTCTTAATTAAGATGACTGGAGCAGAGAAAGGGCTAACACTCTCTCGTATTATACCTTGTTTTAACATATCAAAGACCAAATCTTCCACCACATTCTTCTAAACTCCCACATACCGTTACGGTCTAAGGTTTATAGCTTCTAACCCTTCCTTTAATGGAATTCGATGATCATGAAACTAAGAGAGAGGTAAACCCTTAAGTTCTTCAAACACTGCCTCAAAATATTTTAGTAACTCCTGCAGTTGTTTCTTAAAAATTGATGAAGCTTCTTCCATATAGTTTTCAACCTCTGAAGATCTCAACTCTCCTTGAAATTCATCTTCATACTGATCCTTGACAATATCAGGAATGACTATAAAATAACAAACTATATCTCAGTGGCTCCACATTTTTGACAAAAAAAAATGGTATTGGCATCACCTTTCATCTTTCACTACAGAGTTCTAATTCTTCTCCTCCCCAACAAAATTTCGTCGTTTCCTTTTGATAGTTAAAGACAATATCATCCAACCATGATAACCATTGTACTCCTAAAACCATATCTGTTCATCCAATATCGATAACTAAACCATCAACTGAAAACTCTCTACCTCCCATTTGCCACTGTAAATTCCTACAAATGTCTTTACAGCTTAGCTTTAACCCTCCTCCAACTACAATCAGTAGCCCATTCACCTCTTCCAACTTCCATCCTTGATGGTTTATGACTCTAGTGTCAACAAAATTATGAGTACTTCCACCGTCAACCAAAATATGTATAACTAAACCATTCAACATACCTTTCACGTTGATTTCCTGGAATTTAGCTATTGAAGCACCATGATGATATTTATGATAGCGGTTATTTTTTCAGTTAGTTAGTTATCAAGATTAGCTGATAAACTAGTATAGACGATCTTGTATATATGTAGAGATGATGTACAGTTTACGAAATAAGATACACAGAAAATTTTCACCATTTCTTTTCTGCTATTGATTTTGTTCACATCTGATCAAGTTGCAGTTTCAGTGGACCAATGAAATAGACAGACTGAAACATTGAGGAGACAGTGTTCAGAAGTTCATGCTCTAACGCATCAAAACTATGAAAAATAACTGCTGGTGCTTTAAGCACTCTCTCAACTGATTCCTTGCAGAATCGACGGAAGAGATCGTTAGAAATTTTCATTTCAAGACCAGCGTAAGAAAAAAAATCCCTTAAACGCATATTTTTCATTCCTGTAATGAAGTCCACAACTTGGTCCGAATAGCCATTAGTTCGAAGGCTTTCTTCTGCAAACAGTAAACAGAAGCTCAGGTGAAAACTATAACAGGTTAAAAGCTCCTGCAATCATCAAGTAAATGGCAGCTAACCCGATTATAAAACGTATGTACTCAGTTCACTCTTGAAATTCTTTAGCTTGCATATTTCGTCGGCTTAGGCTTTGATCATAGTCTATCTAACTTGGATATCACTTGCAAAGATTTGCTAGAAAATGAAGTATTAATCTACATCAGCTCGAATTTTTTCGTTAAATAATTAATTGTTTAATATTAACCACTTAGTTTAATATAAGTAAAAAAAATAATTATCAATTAATCATCGGCATGATTAAAACTCTTAACTCAATATGCAAAATATATTATATGTTATATATTTTAGTCTAGATAAATAATTAGTTGATAATTAATTTTTCATATAAATATTTATATGTTATAGATAAAAAAATTGTTATTCAAATCAACAAAATACAGAAATAACTTTTGAATTGAGATATTAAAATTATAAAAGATTCTCTTTTTTAAATTAAAAAATCTCAAAAAGTGAATAATTTAGAATTATAATTTCTAATAAAAACCAAGTGCGTCATTTTTCATTTGCTTAAATGGGTAGAATTTGTTGAAAATGTGCGCTTTAATTAAGAAATAGATAATCTTCTTTAACTCCTTACAAAACTTACCTTTCAATGGTAGCAGACCCCTTTCCTCCAATACAGGAACTTGGTGAAGTCCCATGAAGCCACAGGCAGAGAAAGTGTAGAAAATGGCAATAGGAAGCCGCAGCTGTTCTGCTGCTGTAACAGTGAGCAATGACATGAACGCATCCGAGACTACGCAAGTCACTGGCGGAATATTAGGAGAAACTTTAGAGACCAGGCGTTTAAATGATGCCAAGTAGCGACCCTGCATCAGGTTTTCCCAGATAAGATCCATCTGTTGGAAAGCATCAGTGTCTGAAGGAGGTAGACCATCTGGGATGAATTCGAACCGAAAGTCAGGCAAGTCATGCAGGGATCCTCTTGATTCAAGCAAGCGTCTATGATTAATCTCAAGGTTGACATATGTTATGTGAAAACCTTTGCGGTGAAGCAGCTTTGCCAGATGAAGCATTGTTTTCATGTGGCCCTGAGCTGGGAACGGGATCAAAACTGCATGAGGTTTGTGAGGTACAGCTTCTTCTTCAGGTCTCATATCTCGTGCTCACTGCAGCTCTCTTCTCTTGATAGTCTGTAAACAATTCTGCACCTATGACTGGCTCGCTGATTGTAGGAATTAATAGCATAAGCATCCCTTTCCTATCGTAAATAGTTGGAAATTGATATGTGGATGAAAGTCATTCTATCTGACACGAAGATAGAATGACTTTATATCATATTTATCTTTTGCTAATTAATTATTTTATTTTTATTATTTTATATCATATTTATTAACAAATGATTAAAAGTTAACATATTTTAAATACTAATAATTAAATAAAAATTTGTAAAAGAAAATTTATTTAATTAATACTTATCTTTAAATTTATATTGGTAGCAAGATTCAGAAACGGAATATCAAGTAACTACACATGTAGCTTCCATTGACTTTTCAAGATGACTTTTTTTTTAATAAATTTAGACAAGGTAAGTCTACAAAGCACAGGATTCAAATGAATCGATACGAACAAGAATACAAATAGAAAGAAAAAAACTAAATAGGGTTACATCTTAAAACACAGGTTAGAGATGTCATCTACTTTTCATATTTTGGGAGAAACCGAAGATTTTTTAGAATTAAGATGGGTCGAATCTAGTTTATGAGCCTGTTAGCTAGTTAGTATTTCCCCTTTTTTTTATTAGCAAACATTTGATAATTTCGCTCTCTCCAAGGATGTATATAGTAGACGTGAATGTCACCTTATATAGAATAACATTAGGCTTTGAATTATTTATGGCCCAATTAAAAGGTTGCTCTAAGTATAGAGAAATCTAGTGACATGAGTAAGATCCTGCTCTAGATTGCTCTAAAAAAACTACATAGAAAGAAGAGATAATTTTTATCTTCTAAGGTGATTTTACAAAGAGTATAAATATGGTCCTCGTAACCATATCATTGGCTTTTGGTCCCTGTTTTTAATCAAAATTAAAGTTAAATATATTAACAAAATTTTCTAAATTAAGTTAATTACAATACATTAATTAGATTTAATTTTAAATTAGTTTTTATTTCTTTTAGAGTGATTAAAAATTAATTAGATTTGCTAATAAATTAGTTTTTATTTATTAGCAAATGATTAAAAATTATCATATTTTGTAGATGTGACTTTTGTTGCTTATGAATGGAAATAAGGTATATGTGACTATTTGTTGATTATGCATAGCTCATACGAGAAGAGTGTTAATGTTCATTTTCTTTCAATAATTTATTAAGAGTCCAAAAGGGTTTATTTTTAATTTCAATAAACAATGTTTCATTATTGCTTATGCCGTCTCCTCTAAACAATCTATAACTCTGGATTATGCCATTTCTACACGACTCAGCTTTCAATTTACATTGGTGGCCAGATTCAGAAAGCGGAAGATCAAGTAACTACACACGGAACTTCCACTGTCTTTTCAAGATGAATTTGTCACCGATAACTACATGTATGGTTGCTGATAAACCCCATACAATGGCGGCATTTTCTGTAGAATAGAACAGGTTATTTATTTAACTACGTAAGTGTAGTGGACAAGACAAACAAGTGTCTGAAGCCCGAAGGTGACAACCGTTATTGTCTCTTGAGAGGCCTTATTTGGCTGGTGTTTCTTGACAAGCTAGTGTTTGAAGTGAAAATCGTTGTTTCTTGACTAGTCTTATTTGGTTGATGTTTCTTGGTCAGCTGTCAGTGTAATCGGATTCCTACTGTAATTAGCTTTGTTAGGACATACGTTATATACATCTAAGTAAGTAATTAGTTTTGGTATTATTTATTAATTGGACATATAAGATATTAGTTAGTTAGTGACTTGGATTCAAAAGATATATGGATAATCTTTTAGTTTAAAAAAATCCTAGTTGAAAAAGAATCCTATCTTAGATTAGAGTCTATTATCATGTTGATATTGAAATTGTTTTACTATTAGACATGTTGGTAATTGGATTGAATTACTACTAAATTGTGTTAATTTTGTGGATTAAAAAAAATAAAAGGATAAGGATGTTGTGTATTTGAAGTGGGACTCTTATTGTTTAAGGAGATTGCACGCGTCTCTTATCTAATCCTACAGATAATCTTACGGTGTGGTTAATAACTGAACAAAAGGAGGAATGTGGGTTGTGAGACAAGGCAACGGTGTAGTTGGCATGAGTTAATTGAATTAAAAAAGGAGATATGTGTCTTGTCGTGTGTGTTGCATTAATTAAGTGGTGAAAACGCGTGTGTGAGATAGACTTGATAGAGTTAGTTGTTTAATTAAACAATGAGTGTGTCTTATGGATTGGTCGTTGCAGATTGCAAAGCTACGAAAAAGCAGCCAAGGTGTTGCGTGTCATGCATTATGACGGTGAAGGGGCTTTGTAAGCATATGTTGATGTCACAGATGTTATCTTCTATTTGGAGTGGACTGAAGTGAATTCGTGTGATTTTGATGAGCCGTAGTTGTGGTATGAGTTTGTTATACAGTGAGTATTATCTACAGTAGGGTGGGTACTGTTAATAAGAATATGTGCTGAATATTTGCTTGATTTTGGAACTTATCTTGTGCCGATCAAGATAAGATCGAGCAGATTTTATTGTTTTGATTGAATTGGCAGAAAATATTCTGTTAAGAAAATAAAAGGGAGATATTTTAAAAAAAATATAGGAAATCAACTGAAAATTAAGGAGGAGAATCTTGCACCTTAAGCTATAAAAGGAGGAGGGAGCTGTATGCGAGGGACACATATAGATTGTTCTTGTTTCTTTTAATTCATTATTGCATTTTCTTTTTTAGATTTCTCAGAGAAGCATGTTTAAGAACTCCAAATTTGTTTTCTCTACAACCATGATAGCTTAGTCTTATTCGATTGAAGGCACAATCAAGATTGATTTCCAAGTTGTGAGATTTTAGCCTTCAAGTAAATTCCTTGCCAATATTTATGAATTTCCAGATTTATTTTCAAGGTTTTTTCTTGATTGTTGTTGCAATAGGATCCTTGTGATAGCATCTGAGATTAACTGTAAGCTAATTAACTAGTTCTAGTCCATAATTACTTTTACTAGTTGATGTTAGTAGCAATTTAGTAACGAAACACTAAAGGAATTTCATAATCTAATTTAAAATGAACCACGCGGTTGAGTTTATTGGTTAAAGTTGGGTTCTTCTAATTCTTAATGCTGTTGACGAGCTAAATTCAATGAAGCGTCTTCTTGGGTTGTTTGTTAGCTAGGATCGACTAATGAGCGTCTCTTGATCGACTAATATTAACTAAGAATTTTTTGTTAGAAGCGTCTTCAACGGTTATAACTAACTTATTGGCTAAAGAATATGTTTAGTTATCAATGATAAATTTCAGAAATCAAGACAACGATTGTGCTTTCTATTGAGTTTCAATACCCTTGTTTGCAACTTTTCTCTACGGCAATTGTTTTCCTTATTTTTCTGTGCTTTATTCACAATCTAAATTTTAATCTCAAACCCCCCTTTTATTTATTTTTTTATCAAAAGGAATTGATAGTTACAACTCTTTGTGGTTCAACCCTGTTTCACCGTTATTATAAGTTTTCGTTGTTTCAGGAACATAAATTATTTTTGGTAGTCTGACAACCTATCAATTTTTGGCGCCGTTGCTGGGGAGTTGTCATTACTTGATTTTTCTTTTGAATGACCAGGTCTGATCGTTAAGGACTTCTTTACAATCCAGAAATTGAAAAGACTGCCAAGAGGTTAAGGAAAGAAACGAAGTTAAGGAAGCAAGCTGCCAAAACTTCCACATCGATTTATACATCAGCAGCAACTTCAGAGCTAAATCCAGACACAAGCAGCTGTTTGGGTGCATCTGGAAGTGAAAGTGAAGAAGAAATGGCTGCAGAACGCACTTTGAAAGAGCTAGCCGCACCACCCTTTAATCAACAACCTTTGTGTATCAATTATGCAGACTTAGAGGTGGCGTTTGAGTTGAAATCAGGCCTAATTCACTTGCTGCCCAAGTTTCGTGGCTTGGAGAATGAAGACCCTCACAAGCATCTCAAGGAATTCCATATTGTTTGCTCAAGCATGAGACCTCAGGGAGTAACTGAAGAGCAAATAAAACTTAGAGCTTTTCCTTTCTCTTTAGATGATGCTGCAAAAGATTGGTTATTTTATTTACCACCAGGTTCAATAAACACTTGGACTGAATTAGTTCGTTTGTTTTTGGACAGATTCTTTCCTGCATCTAGAGCCGCCTCAATTAGGAGAGACATATGTGGTATCCGTCAGAAGGAGACTGAAAGTCTCTATGACTATTGGGAAAGATTCAAGAAGTTGTGCTCAAGCTGCCCTCAACATGATATTTCTGAGCAATCACTCATTCACTACTTTTATGAAGGCCTTTTTCCCACGGAAAGGAAGATGTTGGATGCTGCAAGTGGCGAAGCAATCATGAATAAAACGCCCCGTGAAGCTAGAGATTTAATCTCTATCGTGGCCTCCACCTCTCAATATAGCAATAAGAATGATAACTCAATAAGGGTTTATGAGGTAAACGTCTCTTCTCTTGAGTCCCAAATTTCACATCAACCACTTTGTTGCAGAATATGGTGACCGAAAATCAACAACCAACCAAGGTTTGTGGTATATGTTTGCATCCGGGACATCCCATGGATATATGCCCATCGTTGCAAGAAGGGGAGCCCCAACAAGTGAATGCAATGGGAGGCATGATGGTGCAACCAAAGTATGATCCTTACTCTAATGTTTATAATCCAGAACCAAAAGACCATCCCAATTTGAACTATGGGCTAAGGTCACAAAATTTTCAGCATTATTCGCAAAGACCATACCATCAAAACCAATCTTCTTCATCCAGACCAGGTATGAGTCTTGAGGAAATTGTTAAATCTCTTGCAACTAACACTCAACAATTTCAGCAAGAAACGAAGGCAAGCATTCAAAATTTGGAGAACCAAGTTAGTCAGCTTGCTACTTTTTTGAGCAAGATTGAGTCCCAAGGAAAGTTGCCATCACAGACTGTTGTGAATCCCAAGCAAAATGCAAGTGCAACTACCTTGAGGAGTGGAAAATAAGTTACTGGATAGTCTACCCAAACAATCCCCGAAGCAAGAGCTTAAAAGAGAAGCAGAACAAGAAGTTGAAGTGTTGAATGAAAAGAAAGTTGAAAAAGGCAAATCTGTCCAGCCCAAACCACTTGAGGCTAGACCCCCATTCCCTAAAAGATTAGCTAAATCAAAGAAGGAAAAAGAGGAGAAAGAGATACTTGAGACTTTTTGCAAGGTTGAGGTGAACATATTTTTGTTAGATGCCATTAAACAAGTGCCCAGGTATGCCAAATTCTTAAAAGAGTTGTGCACCAATAAAAATAAGTTAA
>JANIJF010000005.1:40927175-40943419 GCA_024520955.1 Erythroxylum bequaertii
AGCTACCCATCAAGTCTTAACACCAAGATGAGATCTTGTGTGTTAATCACCATATAAAGTAAAATGAGAGATCTAGATGGAAAAACCAACATAAGGGCAAAACGGTAATTTTACCCTTCGTTGAGCGGATGGCTATAACAAGGTTCTAAATAGGGTTTGCAATATGAGACCAAGGAGGGGGTTAATAACATACACCAAGGTACCTCTCCTTGAATATGTTTGGTAAGTTCATCTAACGCTAATGTGAACAAAAAAGGACTTAAAGCCGAGTCTTGGTGTAGTCCAACACTAATAGAGAACGCTTCTGAGTTGCCTCTTATTGTCCTTGCGCTAGTCAGTGCTCCTTTATATATATCCCTAATCACTCTGATATACGTCCGAAGAATGCCCTTTGCCTCCAAACACCACCATATAAGTTCTCTAAGAATCTTGTCATATGCCTTTTTCAAATCTACAAAAATTATATGCAAAAGCAATTGGTTGTAGGGCATAAACCAACATATAACATATTTGAACTATGAGATGCAAAATAGCTAAAACTGAAAAAAAGTTAAAATGATATTGTCCCTTCTATTGTAGGCACTTGTTAGATTAAGGAAAAGATAGGTACCCTCTTACAACCTTAGTTACGTTTCAAAATTTGAATAAGTTGTGACTTTCACTTCAATTTTCAACAAATCTATGATAGTGGAGGAAATTGTTGCAAAAGCACAAGCATTGCCTTTTAACTCAAACTTAATTAAGGACTTAATCTGATTTGAAGTCAACATATACAGTTTAATTTCATTGAATTTTGGATTAAAATCAAATTTTTTCATTTATGAATTCTAAACCGAATTCAAGTTCGAATTACTTAACGTAATTTAACTTAAAGCTCAAACATATTAAATACAAAAAAAATCATTTTAAAATTTAATTTAAGATAAAATAATTAGAATTAATTCAAACTCGATTAACCATCAAACCGCCTAATCCCAATTAGTCTCATGTTCAAGTAGAAGCCACGAGCCTTAAGTCTTATTGTGAGTCCAAACTTTTATACAAATGTCCAAGTTTGTTCAAGGACGAATACACATTGGGGCAAGTAATCTAAAAAATTTCATATAAAAATATTATTATTTTAAGTTTTAATCTCGTAATTTTTTCCTCCCATTAATTTAATTCAATAATATAAGGTTACTTTAAATATTTTGCCTCACTCAAAAAATTTAGTAATATAAGAATATTTTAAACATTTTTTCCCATACTCAAAATTTTTTTTGGATCTGCCCTAAATTTGCCTTCGCTAACTCAACAAAATGAAGTCTATTGTGGTTGAAGCTTATTTTGTCACATTTATACATATTAATTAATTTGTTCAAAATTTTACAATAAAGAGGAAATTTTAAAACTGACCCTTTTCCACCAGAAAAATAAAAGGATAGCCACGTCAGCAAATCGGCGAAAGTTCACCCCGAGACAAACCACTCGGGGGCCCAAATCAAGAAAAATTGTTGGGTAAAGAATGAGTTGTCTAGCTGACGTATTGACACCTCATCACAATGTCCTCTACTCAGGACGTCTCCCATTTTGACACTTGTGCAGTACACCTTTGCGTCCACCGTGAGAAATGTCACGTGTCAGAACAGTGGACCACTTTGACCAGCCAACGAACCGACCAGTCATGCTATCGGATGGCTTAGAACCCAACAGAAGTTATTGTAGCTCAAAATATGTTCTCATCAATCTCTCTGAACTGCAAAATGCCAATTTAAAAAACACATCGAATGTAAACACTCAACGATTAAAAATACAATAAATAGGTCAACGGACCAAGCATATGATATGACCCGATGGTTAGGAGCCCAACAGAGAGAAGAAATCATGTATAAACAGATTCATTATATTGGCAGATAAAAGAAAACACTTAAAATGCTAGAAAAAAGAAGTGAATGGAGCAAGTGTCTCGGAACTGATAAAAAATTTGGAATATAAAAAGTAAGTAAAGCAATTAAGAGTCATCTCGCCCAATTGACCTCGCCTTCGATGCTATTGCTAGGAGAAACAATTTGACAAAAAAAAAAGAAGAAAAGCAGGTCCACTTTTGTAATAATCATACATTATCCAATTTGAACATTAACAAATAAGAGTACAGTACAGCCTTATGTTTGCACATACACCAGGTCAAATATATGGTAAATTTTATTCTTTCAACTCTAAAACAAAAGAAAAATGTGGGGCAGCAAACAATTGGTAGGGTGGAGGCGGGTGCTTGGTGCAGGGAAGAAGAGTTTTTGGACTATGAGATATACATGGGAGACACATGACCCTTGACTTTATCGTAAGATAATATTTTAATGCTTATTTCTGTCCGAACTAAGCGGTCAAGATAATGGGTCTATCAAAAGTGCGACCCCACCTTAAATAATCACTTGTAGTAATGTTTCTTGTTCTTGAGGACTTGAATTAATTTATCTAACTTGGGATTGATATACTCATAAAGTAACTTGGGATTGGAGAAAACAACCAAAATAATCCTACAAATAACTTGGGATTGGAGAAATCAATTAAAATAATACCATCAAGGGATCTAAAACTTCCATCTTCCAAGAGACTTGCCCAAGTGTTTTTCATCTATACGCGTATAGCACATTTCATTATGGATCCTTTCCTTTAATTCATTATATCAGAAGAGTATTTTAGTACTGAATAAAAAGAAGGGGGAAAAAAAAAAGAAAGGGTCAAGCTCTCCATGTAACAAAGATTATGCACAGGCAGTACACGCAGAAAGCAGGCACGTGACCCAAAGTTGAAAATGAAATCAGGTCTCGTCCACATTGATCCGGATGTGATTCAGATTTGGTCCGTAGTAAGCGCGATGTGTGGCGTACTAAATGTATATTTTGGAGGAGATCTTGATGCAAGCAAGTGATGAAAAGTTTTACTTAATTTACACCCAAAATTACACCAGACACTGCCTTCTTGTCCTGATCAACACCCCTAATTATATTATTAGCCCAATTAATTAATTTGTTTAATTAAGAGATCAATAATGTGGTCCCTAATGACATGTTGCTAGATAAAAACGTGAGTGGTTGTACTGACATGGAGACCGTTTCATCAAATCCATGGAATGATCACGGGATCGTTAAGGCATGATCCTACTTATCTGTATAATTTGCTAATTACAATAATTAAGTAATACTATGGTACGTGGACACTGATTGAAGTTAATTGGTTGATAAAGATTCATATCATTTTTTATATCTATGTGGTTAATTAGATAATCACATGCCATCTCATTCAAAATTCAAGAAAAATTTATAGAAGAAAATTTAATTTATAAGAATAATAAAGTAGTTCAACTTTGAGTAAACGTTGTACATAACCTATATCAACTAAAATTTTTGAAACTTTAACTAAATCCAACTTAATTAAAGAACAGTAAACTAAAAATAATATTTTTTTCAGAGCGTGAAAGATATAAAGAGTATTTAATTGTTTAGTGAAAAAAAATTCCCTTCTTCAGTAAGATTTTATCATAACAAACAGATCTTAATGTCATATAAAAGTAAAAGGTTTTATATTAAAGTAAAGCTAATAATTTTTAACAAACATTTCCTATAACTCGTAAATATGATGTAATATTTGTCTTTAAAAATCATTTCGGTTTGTTACCTTGCACTTCCATTAGATATGAACATCAATTATTTATATATTGATGACTCAGATTACGAGGTTACATTATTCTAATAGTTTCTACTCTATGAACTTAACATTTTAGCACTTCCATATCACGTAATAAGGATGGGCAGATCTAAATTTTTAATTTAGTGTGGCAAATTCAAATTGTTATCGGAAAAACAAATGGAAGTATGATAAAAATAATTATAGGTGCATTAATGGTGTTAAAAAATGAAAATGTTCCCTTTTCTAGTGGGACAAGTATCCACATCAGTCCTTATAGATTTGTACCCCCCACTTCAAGTTGATTGACATTTTGCTAATTATTTATTAGTTATATTGGAAATCGTATAAAATTTTTTAGAAATTGAAAGTTAATAAATAGGAATTAGTCTCATCTAAAAATGACTAAAAGAATTTAATTTTCTTAAGATATAATGTTCTTTTTCTAATTAATTGCACTTGATTTTCATCTAAAGGAAAACGTGTTAGTTTATGCTCTACAGTCAATCGATTGGTTGTAGTTTAGTGATAAAATAATGTAAAAATATTCTTTATCATGTACAGATTTAAATGTATATGATAAAATCCATGAGATAATTAAACATTGCAAATAAAATTATGATGTGATTATAATTATGAGATTCATGTTGCATTTATGTATTATTTTTAAATTATTCCTAATCATTATTCGATTAAGTCTGGACATTAATAGAATGTAAAAAGACTAGTATAC
Source organism: Erythroxylum bequaertii (assembly GCA_024520955.1). Taxonomy (NCBI): domain Eukaryota; kingdom Viridiplantae; phylum Streptophyta; class Magnoliopsida; order Malpighiales; family Erythroxylaceae; genus Erythroxylum; species Erythroxylum bequaertii. Next base: position 40,931,575 of record JANIJF010000005.1, read on the forward strand.
GTTGTACTTTTCCTTATCAATGAAGTAATTCATCTCATAGGCTAAATTATGGAAATACTTAAATAAACATTTGAAGTGCTTGTTAGAGAATAAGTTCAGTGAAATGACCTGATATGAAAAATCCATTTAGAACATTACTTATATGTCTATAGAAATTCTTATTGTGATGATTGTATGAATGATCCTTTGACTTGAAGTCTTCAAAGTTATCTTATATAGGAATTGCTATGTTTTGATACTACTTATAACCTATTCTAATTATAGGTAGTTCAGTCGATAGTCATTGGATGTAGCAAGAACTATATGGAGATAGTTGAGTGATCAAAATATGATTCATCACTCTAAAGTAATTAGGGAGAACATTTTGTTGTTTTCGATTATTATTGATACGAAAAATCCCTGGCTAAGATAGAGTGACGTTTTGTAAATAGTTTACAAATAACATTAATTGAATTAATAATTAATGATAGAGAACTAATATGATTGGACTAAATATAAAGTAGACATTAATTCTATGCTGTATTTCTAATTAGAACATTATATGTTGAAATGATTGAATTATACGGAAAAATTATGAATGGAAAGGTTAGCCAAAATTACTTTAGCATTCCTAAATATTTGGGTGATCATAATGTATTGTTAGATGCTAATCTTGAGATATGATTATAAATTATTTAATTGGAGAATTAAAGATAAATAAAAAAGTTGTTTTAATATATTTAATTCTAATTATGAATTAAAGTTATAATTTATAATCATTACTAATAGATTTGAGAACCTAATGGATCTAACATAAAGAATGAGTTGAATAGAGCAAATATATTTTAATCAAGTTAGACTTGATTGTAAAGTATGAGAAACTTTATGATTAAAAATGAGAAATTTAATAAATAAGAATCAATATGAGATATTAGATCTTATTTGGACATAATTTGTATTTATTTATAATTATTTGTAATTCTAATTAAAGTTTAATTGAAATTAGAATTTAATTTCAATTAAATTACTAAATGTCCAAAACTTATTATAAATGAGCATAAACTTTAATTAAGCTTGTACTTCTTGCTTAACCTTTTCTGTAAGAATTATAAAGTTTTCTTAACCTATTCCATGGATACCATTAGAGGTTAAATACTTGTACAGTTATAGTAATTAAGATGGATCAGTTTTGAAAACAATTTGAAGAATATGACAAGAATATAATTAAAGTTCGAAATAAGTTACGAATAAAAATTTATATTTTATTATAATTTAATTATTAATATTTTATATAATTAAAAACGTTTTGTAATTATTTTACTGTGACGGGAATCTGATCCCATCGCAATTTTCCAACTAATCGTTCACGGTCGTCAAGTACAGGGGCGTAAGGCTAAAATTACTTGCACTCCACGGTCGCTCTAGTTTGATATGCTTAGCGTTAATCTTGGGTTACTACACATTAGTCTTTCTCACCGACGCAGAAAATTTAGTGCATTTTGCCGACGCCAATATCATGATCACGGTCTGAAAAGGATGGAAAATAAAATAATAAGAAACTGCAAAGCTACGAAAAGAGGCTGCCTGGTACTTGGTTCGTACCCACGATTTGCACACCTGGTAAGAAGAAGAAAATGCCCTACCTTTGTAAATTATACCCTTTGCTTAATGCTGGGCCATAGCACTTTTGTGTTAGATTCAACACCAACCTCAGCCTCAGGAGATGATGCACAGAGTCGGAACGCAAATGTGAAATTATTTTACACGAACGGAGGAAGTAAACTTATTAAAGAAGATTGAACCAGCTTCTTAATGAGTTGGTTCATTTTTTAGGTTTAAGAATAGAAATGCAGTTGGGTATCACCGTAAGTTTGTATATTGAGCAAAATGATGGTGTGTGTTCGCCACTTCATGCACCACTACATAAGCATACAGTATGCCGTTACTCCTACGACTATTAATTATATTATTACTACAAAAAGTGCAACGGCTATCAATTATTTTCACGGCAAGATAGAAACCCCACCTGCTATCATTTTATAAAACTTGATATCCTTTTTTCTATGAAATTCATTATGTTGCACAAAGCTCGATCCCATATATCTCACATCACTCTCTCAAGTGTCATATCGATGTAAGTCCTTATCTGCATATGCCTTTTTATCTCTTGTGACAAAATGAAAATGTTGGCCGTTAATCTTTTTTTCCCTTTTCGTTTTAGAGAGTAAAATTTCGTACATTTGCAGGTATATTATGGGGCTTTTCTGGTACACATCTATCCACTTACTATTCATCCACTCTTGTCGGTCAAGTGCCCCCATTGTCTGTTCAACGTTCATGCTCTTCTCTGCAACTCCCCCAGTTGCCCTCCTGTGAGTAACAAAGTATCTCCAATTATTGAGTTCACTGCTCCCAGTCACTGACTAACAAAGGTAAGTTTCCGATTATTGTGTTAAAACTCATTTCAAAAGTCACCATCAACTTCTTCTTCTTCTTCTGCCTAGGGTATTGGTACATATACTCTTTCTAATTAAGTAACTAAAATAAAGTAGAAGCGAAAGTTTGTGATTTAAAACCTCTAAATTCTTCAGTTCTCCTTTTAAAGATTATGCATGGATTATAGATTATGAAAGTGAGAGTAGGGCCAAAGGTTTATAATTGCAGTATCGCCATAGACACTGTTAATTAGTATTTGTTGGACATTAATAAGTAGTTTGTCTTTGAAGCAAGCAAACCCATTGGTCCTACTCCAAAATGCTTTCCCAAAACAACATTGTGGGATTTTCATATGTTGTGGGCTAATGATTGTTAAAATTAGGCCATTGCTATAAAGCTTACTGCTTCCTGCTTATTGATTGAATTGTTTTAACTTAACGGGATAGCTTCACATTTTCCTTTTCTCCCCGAGTCATAAAGCTAAATTTTTTTCCTAAGTTTAATATTGTTAAACAAATTAAAGATGATGCTTTCTTCTAACATCCAAGTAGTCATTTGTTGCAATTCGGAAGACACACGAATGTAAATGTAGAAAATTTGTTCCCCATGGTCATTTAATACTCTTGATTAGTGCTTATGGTGAAGTACAATCCATCTGTTTGGTATTTTTGATCATTGACCTGGTTTAAGCCCATAACTATCAACTGCATCGATCTTAATGGCTGTTATGAACGTGTAAACTTGTTTCAATACCAATTATTAAGATCAAAGTCTTAATTGTTGTAACATAAAAAGATGGTTGGTGTTCACCAAACTTTAACGATAATGCAGCAACTCAAATTCATAAATGATCGTTAGATCATGTGATAAAGCATAATTAGTTCATATAAAATGTTAAATTAAATGGCATTCTAATCATAAGATAATTTCTAATCCACTTTATCATTTATACATGGAAGAAGAGGATCGGAGGATATCCATTATTTACTTAATTACATACATCCAAACTTAAATTAAATATTTAGGAAGGGAACTGAGTAAAGATCCGTCCGCAAGACGTAAATCTGTACCAATAGCAGACCCTAAATAATAAATAGAAAACATAGTTGGGGGCATGGATAAAAGTTACAACAGTACCTAGGCTAGAACTTAGTTGGACCAGATGTTCTTGAAATGCATAACAAAAGATTACTATCAAAACACTATTTTGAGAAAGCAAAAGTCATTCAAGAAAAGCTGTAATGATATATTACTTTAAGTCGAAAAGGGTCCAACTAACAAAATTAAGAGGATGAATAAATATTGAATAGCAGCTGTGGATTATAGCTGGAATCAGTTTCTAGATCTGGTGGCATGAACAGGTGTGACACAGTTCAGTCATTCTTTCACATAGCCAGTAGCTACAAAGCTTTTTGGGATATGATTACTTGTGAAAACTTCTTGTTTGATTGGGGCTTAGATTGTAATCATGTTTGTTACAAGTTTGTCAAGCATTCTACAACACGATCAACGCTATTTAATATATTTATAACAAAAGGTAACAGGAGAGTGGCAGCAAGTTGTTCAAAGCCAACATGACCTATAATGGGAAGAGGTTATAGGGAATATTTCCTAAATAGGTAAATGAAAGGAGGTGTAAACAAAATCATGATCGTCAATTCTATAATTTCTTCTTCTTCCTTTTTTCTCGTTAAGAAAGGAAAACCAACCAAATGGCTCATGACTTGTCAATGGCCAAGAATCACATGGTAATATCAATAAAATGAGTTTGTCGGCTCACTTTTTAAGGCCAGGATTTGAACGGGAGCAGTGATACGTTACACTTTGTGTTGAGGCATAAACATTTCGATTATGGTCTAGTCTAGCATATAGGAGAGGATAAACATTAATCTAAAGTTGACAGAAAAGGAATTAAATGTACAAATAGGAGAGGACGTGACAAGACGGACCAAAAGTGTTACGAGACAACTAAAGAGTGTTTGTTAATAAGTGAGAAGTTTTACTTTTAATGGGGTTTAATTATGATTCAAAGGTCTATCGCCAAGTGTGGTCTCAGATTCCTTTGAATTGTTGATTTATGCTCTCTAATCACTAGGAATTAGAAAAGAGAAGCAGGAAGATAAGCCTATTCATATGCATCAAAGTGAAGAATTGGACGGTATTGAGTTCATCTTCAATCTTAGCGTTCAATCTTTTATTTGCTTAAGTTAGACCTTTGAGCCCATCGTTTCTTGTCCCCAGTTGAGGCAACCAAGGGTGACCCACCAAATGCGAACACCCGGTTGACCACAAGTACATTGGAGAAAAGTATATCCCCCTTCTCTCTTTGAGGTATTGTGATTGCAGTCATATGGATGTGGGGCTTAGTCATTTTTGAGCATTGCCTTTTGTGTTGTGACATTTTTTGCTTTTTTAATGTATAAATATGTTCCTCATTGTCTTTTGAAAGATTTGATGTGATTAAGAGATAGGCTCTGGAGATAGACGGGAAAGGGGGAGGGTGTGTATAGAGAATTGGATGCTTGAGGGGAACTAAGGTGGGGAACATATTCATATGGAAGTTGAAAGAAAATACAAAAAACTGTATGTGTAGAGTGCATAAATATGTTCCTCAAGTAGATGAGATTAGGGGATTACCAGATTGTCCAATGGGCACAGTTTTGTGGACCATCCTTATTCCTTATTTTCCGAATCGCTGGTTTGTCTAGATAGTGCTAAGGAATATGGAAATAGAAGCATGTTGTATAGAATAGCTTCTCAATTTTCTTGACACAGGTGTTCATGAGGTGAGGTGGTGTTGGAATACAGGGCTTTGAGAATGTTGGGTCCCAGAAAATAGGAAATGCATCTAAAAAGGTGGATGGTGTGTAGTGTCCCTCTAAAATTGACCCCCATGAATGGAAAGGGAAGTGCATAATTATGTCTTGTTTAACTATGTGATTTTGGGCCCCCACCCCCACACACGTCTTTCTTTTCTCACCAAAGGAATGTGCACTTAACATAAGCAGGGTTTTGCATGTATGCCCCCCGCCCCCTACTCTCATTCAATCAATTATTTGTATAATATATGATGTTAGGTATGCGTTAGGAGTATCAAGATTCTAGACACAAGGGTTATGGTGTGTAGCTATGCCACAGCCAGGTCATAGTCCCTTTTTACTTGCTATTGCATTTCTCAAGCTATATTTAGAACAAGACCATAGCACCCAGATTGAAACTTTGGTTCCAATCTATGAGATAAATAATTAAAAAAAAGATTCGTAGAGCTGCTCAGAGCTCTTATCGTACTAACAAATCTACACATTAGGACGAGTCCTGGTGTGGTCGGGTCGGTATCTCTACTGAAAGTTGTGCAAATAATTTGACCTCTCGAGATCTTATGAGAATGACGCATGCCACATTTCCCTCGGGTACTGATATACTTGTTCCCTATCGTACAGCCTGCAACCATCCAACAACTTCTTGATGTTGACTTTTGTGTCACTGTCTCTCCAGCCAACACACTCTCTCAAAGATATCTTTTCAAATTATTCATCGTCTGCAGTTACATGAGCATGAATCAAATGTACCAAATGCACCAGAAACCAAATTGCTCATGTCCACCTTAACAGGCGAGCACTAGCATTTTCCAACAAGGCATACCTGGAGCCGCATACAACAATTTCAAGCCTTTCAAGAAGCAATTATGCCTGTTATAAAGACACAGTCTAATTGAAAAAGAATCCGCACTTTTGTCAGCAAACAATTGTAATAGAATCAAGAAGAATATTAAGAAAACCAAATACATGCACCAAGATAATATCTGTTATGACTAAGGAATTGCCCTTCATTTCTTTACCTTCTGTGGAGATTCATATACAGAGTTGCGTTTTCATCTTTTTGGTCCTGAATGCTAGCTTTCATGACTAGTCAAGCTACAAATGCAATTATCACTCAAATACAGAAACAGAACCACTCCAATTGCATGAAGCCATTACATTAGGCAAAAAAGGATGGAAGACGACATCTATGCAAGCCTCGTCATACGCCTTTATTTTCCTGATTATTTCTGATGATTGGTAGCTGTAAAAGTAGATGGAACCATCAGAGGAGCCAGAGACAAGCATCTTGCCATCCAAGCTGAAATTGCACTTGATGGGGAATCCAGACACCCTATGTCCTTTATATCTTTTATACTTGTCTAGCTTGAAAGGTGGACTCGTGGAGAAGATTGCAATATAGTTTCCATTGGACTGGGCTACGAATACCGGGTCAGATTGATGGCACCTAATACAGGGACATGTATAGGCTTCCACATAAACCTGAAAGGATATGGAACAGACCGCGCCTCAAGACTAGGACTCATAAATCTTTAGGCACAGAAACACACCAGGAGTCTCATCTCTCTTTTCTCTTTTTATGGGTTGATTAAAACTAAGTCCTCACTTTCTCTTCATACTTCTTTGCTTAGAATTATTCACCAGAAATTAAAGAATGTCAGGATAATGATATCACGTCTCCTACAACTTTTTTATATTGAAATTTAATTTGTTATTGAAGTTCTCATGGCAATAATTGCACTTAACTTCATTAAAATATTCTATTTACATCTTTGGATCAGTGAAGTTAAGGGTTAAGCTCAATACACAACTCCAACAGGAAAAATATCAAAGTATTAAGAAAATATGATATCATAGGAAGATTAATAAAAATCATTCCATTAAATTAAAGTAGGACTAAAATAGGGAAGCAAAAATAAGTAATAGGGCTAGATGTCAGATTTTCTCAAAGGATGCATTTTAATATTGAAGGTTATGGCCTCTCACCAAGCATGCGAACACCAATGATAAGGTTTTGTTCTCAGGTTCACTTTGTTCAGAGAAGCTTACAATCATTAACCAAGTATCATGAGGACACCTAATAACTTCAGAGTGAAGTAGCATTTAGCGTTTCATTCACTTCACTAGGCTAAGAACTTGAAAAACAAACTATTATATATCTTCACAAAAGGCAGGCAAAACTGCATAATATTCCCTTATGATCTTTCTTTATCCAGATAATCAGCTTGCAGACATCAAAATATGATATTTATAAAGCTCAGAAGCTTAAAACCTGTTACAGTCTAGGAAGTAATTGAAAAGGGCTGGGTTAAAGCTTATGAAGATGTTGAATTGTTGATTGACGACTTTAGAACTATCCAAAAATGAAGTGAAAAAGTACATGTTAACCATTCATTGAATTGATTACATTCATGGATACAAGGCAGCCATAGATGCATCTTTTAAACTATGTTTTGACATGGGATCCATTACATATTGACCAACATATGTACCATGATTTGCATAGCTAAATACTATAATGTTTGCTACAGTTAAATTATCTGAACTTTCAAGTTTTATCACACACAATGCATCCAGCATCTCATTCGCATCAGATTCAACAAGAGTAACAAAACTGAGAAAATGTTTAAATCTTATATGGAGTCTAGGTGACATAGTGTGGGAAGGAAAAACAAAGATAAGTAGAATAGCATAGACTATAATTGATGCAGATTGTAGCTGGAACTTGAAATAGGCCTTAGGGTTTGTAGAAAAACCTCTAAAAGCATAAAATTATTTGATTGATAAAAGACATAGTGAAAATCAAGCATAGACAGCCTATTTATACTAGTATAGGACTTAATCCAAGTCCTAATAGGAAAAGGAAATACTAATTAAAAGTAACATGATAGTCCTATGATAACTAGGAATCCAAATAACTTAAGAAATACTAACTAATAAGAAATCCAATATTAACTAGGAAAACTAAACTAAATGCTCTTGCATCAATAGGTTAAGATATCTACGTCTATATATATATATCTTTGATCTCCTTTCCAGGGTACTTCTAGGGTTAAGCACTACCATATCTAAATTAAACAGGCAAGTTTACAGATTTGTAAGTTCAGTCTAAGATTAAAAAGAGCATCGGAGTGAATTTTATTTTTCAAATTCCCAAATTTCAGCTTTAGGAAGTGTAATGTTTTCTTCATAGGAGTGACTCTTGAACTTAGGAATGATTCCTAGATCCTATAAGTGAATTTTAGGAACCTATTGATATGATAACAATAGTTTTATTTGTTTCAAATCTTATGATTTGCTTCTTAGTCCTTGTTACAAACCCTAATAGTGATTTCTAGACATGTCTTTTGGTCTTAATTTTCCAAGCGCCCTACACCCCAAATTTTTATCTGTTTGTTTACGTCACATATTGAAATCTTCAGTAGTCCTACATCAATTGGTCAAGAAATTCAATCCCCTAACATGGATGCTAAAATGTATTCCTTCCATGTAAATAGACAATTTAAACTTGTACCCTAAGTCATATAAAGGGTAGAGGAAGACATCATGTAAATAAACCACAAAGTATTCTACATCACGTTCATTATTTCTTTGGAATGATGAATTAATCTGAAGTATAAAACCTCCGTAAATTAAAGAAATTCTCCTTAGGCAGGGGACTGCTAAGATTCCTAAAAATCTAAGAAAGTAAGCAAAGAGATCATATGCAAACATGCAACCCAGATATATTAGTCAATAGAAAAATGTGTTAAGTGCTGACATGTATACACACAACTCACACATGGTAAAGCCCAAGAACCAAAAATTGATAAAACAACTGAAAATTTACCTGGTTGGAAAGTGGTATCTGTCGCGACACATCCCAAATGATAATGGAATTTTCACTAATATTAGCTCCTGAGACATCACTAGATGAAATAAACTGTTTGCCATCAGCATAAAATTCAACGTCAAGTATTGAGCCTAGTCCTCGAATGTATTCATGGACCACATTCCCAATTCTAGCATCCCATAGCCTGAGGCTGCCCTTTGATCCTCCAGAAAGGAAGATATTAGAGTTGTCTGGATGGAATTTGAGAACTCCGACTACCTGATCTTCCTTAAAAGACCGAATTTCTGTCCCTTTTTCAACATCAATCAACCTTGATGAGTAGTCATACCCGCAAGAAATTATGGATAGCCCTTGCTGTGACCATTTTACATCTTTCACTGCTGCATTATGAAATTTAAATACACGTGCTAATTTCTGATCTCTGTTCCAGACATTCCATATGCACACAGTTTGATCCATTCCAGCAGAAGCAAGAAGATGAGCTGTAAGCTAACAAAATTGTAAAGATTAATAAGCTCAAATAAAAGATCAGCAATTTAATGAACTGCATCAGAAAAGTTCCCTTAAATCTCAAAAATATAAAGATAAGTCAGAATTGTGAAGCACTAGCAAGACCTTCAGTCACTCTAGATCATGTTACAAATGATCTTCAGTAAGGAACTAAGAAGATAAAATATGTCAAGAAAGCGAGGATACCATGAGTACAAGACCAATTTAGGGCATTGACAGCTTTGGTATGGCCAGCCAAGGCTACTGATAGCCTTTTAGGTATTTCACTTAGCAATGAGCGACTCTTTGCTTGCCTTAAAGATGCCATGACTTCATGGGGTAGCTTTGTGTCTGTAATGCTTCCCAGAACTGAACAACAAGAAAACTTAGCTTCTGAAGTAGAATCCTTTTACTTGTCAAAAAGGAAAGGAATGACGGAAAAAAGAAGAAGAAGATGATGATTATGAAGGTATCGGTATGCATTATAAATGCTAAAGAACAAAAGAGACCCAACAATAAATAAAATTCCTGCAATGTAAGAAGAAGATTAACCCAAAACTAATACAATTAGTTTACACTCATAGAGAGAGAGAGAGAGAGAGAGAGAGAGAGAGAGAGAGAGAGATCCACAGACTCGCGCAAACGGCCATTCTCCAGTGAACTGAAAATATCAACCGTTCGACAATGTAGAAAAAATAACTTTGATCTGACTAACTTTAGTTCTCGTGAATAGATAATTCTCTTGGAGTAACTGCCATGTTCGTCAACGATATAAAAAATCTAACAAAATGGAGCTCTGAGCTTTGATTACATCAGTAGACTTCTGGGGAATGTAACTTTCACAAGAATCATTTCTAGATGGAGCTCCGTTCTAGCATTACGGTCATTGTTTCAGGGAAGGAAAATAAATTATTACCGGGTGACGTGACGATGGGTGGACTCGGGCCTGGAGCGGGTTGAGAATGAAGAGCGCGTTCTCGCTTTGATATGTATCTACCCGGAATCGGAGCCTCACTTTGTGGCTTGTCAGGTTTGGATCGCTTGGACGGAGGGAAAATAGCGGTCCGGTATCCCGGTCGGCTTTTGGGTTGAGAATCGGTTTCGTCATCTGAAGAGTTAGAGTAGGCGTTGCAGATAAGATCCATGGAGTTGGAGGGAGGGTTTTGCTTCGCTTTCGGTAATTTATGGTTTGTGGTACCGTCTGGAAATACAGACGAGCTCATGTCCTTTTAATTTTGGTCTTGCGAATGATGTATTCTTTTGAAATAATAATTAAAATTTTTATTGATAATTGAAAATTTAAAAAATGTAAAAATATTAAATTTATCAATAATTTTAAGACATAGATTATACTATTAACATAAATTCTTTTCTTAAACCCCTTTGAAGTTATCTACTTATTAATTCAAAATTCAATGAATAAGCTTAAAGAGAAATTTCAATCATAGTTTTGCTTCTATCCACTAAAAAAGATGCACGGCGTGTCCTTAGCGGCTTATATCATAAACGATTCAAGTTCTATGATGTTGAGGTATATAAGTATTCTTTTATGAATTTTTTGTTTTTGTTAAGTCTCTGAAATTTGACTAGATCTCTGAACGAATTAACATTGTCAATGTTAATAGTGTAGATTCACTTCAGCTTTCAGAAACAACATTTTTGAATTTAGAACTTCAAAATCATGATATGATCTATAGTTTTATCTTCATTAGGAAACAATTAGAACTTATTGAAAAAGGAAAATTTGCAGGAATCTCATCATGGATGAGATAACCATTAGAAATGTTTGTGTAGGTCCATGATGTTGGTTGTTGGGACCCGATCTCGGGACCGGACCCCAACCGAAAAAGCGGAACCAAAGTGAAGAACGAAGGCTCGAAACGGAAATACGGAAAACGAAAAGATCGGCGAATCGGATTTACAAAACGAAGTGAATCGGACGAAAGCGAAAGAAGCGAAATCGAATCGAAATCGAATGCGAAACGGCAACATAAGACGAAGGTCAAAGAACGGAATCGAATTCTAATCGAAGCGAAACAAAGTTCGATAGCAAAATGCAGAACAAAATCGAATTCAAATCACGTAAGGACAAAAAACACATGTCCGACATCCGAGAACGAAAAATTTCACAAAGCTTCGCGTTGGAACCCTACGACTAATCCGAAATCCGAAAATCGGTATAGTCCAATCAAATCCGGTATAAATTTTTTTTCTTCATATTATTCCTTTTTCTCTTTATTCAATCTTATTCAATTTCCCTTTTGGACAATTTATCCTCAAACAAAACTTA
>JANIJF010000005.1:41323951-41339122 GCA_024520955.1 Erythroxylum bequaertii
GACGAATGACGATATGAAATAGTTATAAATGAAAAGTCCCAAATTGACCTTGTGAAGGGTGACCGTACCCGTGTCGGTTTGCTCTCTGCTCTATACCGACAAGTTATGCTGACGCAAAGAGGTGCGTCGCGGCTTCGCGTTGTTAATCACTAAAATGTAAAATGACATCTTTTTTGGGACACGATTTTCGGTATCATTTTTTATGTACGTATTTAATCTCAATTATTTATTTTAATATATCTTATATAAATAAATAATTGAAATAAAAGGGAACAGAGGATCTTTTTAGTATAATCTCCAAACCTAACAACATTAACTGCTGTCCTGAAAGCTCAGCCTATGTACTATAAAGAGAGAGGCTACCACTTCTACTTGTCACCTTTTACAGGAGTCTGAGAATACTTGAAAGCTTCGAAGAGTCACTTTTTTCGACAATGGCCGAAGAGGGACAAGTCATTTCCGTTCACACCATCGAGGCCTGGACGGATCAACTTCAGAAGGGAATTGATTCCAAGAAGCTGGTATCATTGTCTTTCTTTTTAATCTTATGTGCTCATGATGGTTTTTTTTTCCATTTAATTTGGCTTGAAACTGATGTTGATTTTAGCATTTTACTTGAGATTTGTTCTTGTGAAAGGGTTTTATCGTGGGTGATTAGTTTCCGATTTCCGAATGTAGGTGCTTCTTTATGTTGTTCCTTATTGAGTTATAGGTATACGAGTATAGATCCAGAAAGAAACTTGTTAACGTCTTCAACAGATCGTATTTAGAAATCTTTTGCTTGGAAAAGGTGAAGATTTGTTACTCATCTACGAAGACAGAATCGTAACAACTTTCTTTCACAGATTGTGGTGGATTTCACTGCATCATGGTGCGGGCCATGCCGGTTCATTGCTCCGATTTTCGCGGATTTGGCCAAGAGGATCACTAATGTCATATTCTTGAAAGTAGATGTGGATGAACTGGCGGTAATGAATAATCTGGGCATTACCTGATTGATGTTATCTTGAAAATTTGTTGTTTCATTTGTTTGTAATCAATCATCTGCTACTATGATGTGTCTGCAGCCTGTTGCTCAGGATTGGAAGGTACAGGCCATGCCTACCTTTGTGGTTTTGCAAGAAGGGCAAGAAGTAGAGAGAATAGTAGGCGCCAAGAAAGAGGAGTTGTTGGTTAAAGTCGAGAAGCTTGCGAATGTTGCTGCTGCATAGGTGTTTCTAAAGAATGGAGGAGGAAACTTAAATGTCGTTGAAATTGTTTGTTTATTAGAATAATGAGGGACAAGCTGGTGTGTTTTGACTTTTGTGTTCGTCTATGTTGCTTCTTCAGTTGAGGGTCTGATGTTTAAGTTGTTTCTCTATGTATTGTGATTGTTGCTTTCTGTGCAATAAACCTGGTTTTAATCTTTTAGTGCTTGCAAGTTCAAGGCTTTGCCAAGTTCCGCTATCCTCTTTTCTATTGCTAGTTACCTTTTGGGACGGAATGGAGGAAGGGAGGACCCTGTCGAACTGAGGAAAAGGATTTTATGACTTCTGATAATCATCTTCCAGGTTTCCATTTCAATGATCACTGCTCTCTATAAAAAGCAGTGAAACTTGGAGACAGATCATGGAATGTTGAAGGAAAATGAACCTTTCAGACACATTCCTATCAGAAGCTAGGTACCTCAACGGCTTGCAATTCATAGTTTATGATACAAATCTGTAAACCTAACTATTCGGGTTGTAGTATCGAGCATTCAAGAGCCTGGAATGCTACGAGCTTTGCTTCTTGTTTCTCTTGTAGCAAGAGTGACCATTCAAAAATTTTATCATCTCACTGATCTCTTGACAAGAGAAATCTTTGATACATCCCCTCCAAGTTCCTCAAAAACTACCAATAAGTTTCCCTTTGGCTTTAACCAGGACCTTGGAACATGATACCTGAGGATTCCAAGCAGATTTAAGACGTTAAAAGAGTATACCAATCGTATCCTGCAACATGCATGTATATAAGGAAACTAGAAGTTGAAATTTCTTTCTTTCACTACCATCTCTGTGTTGGTTGGCCACAACCAAGTTGACACTTGGGAGCTCGATATGTTCCAGAGTAACTGCATCGGTTGCAGTTACCTTTTGCATAAGCCATCCAGTATCTTCCTATGCTCTTTCCATTGATCCATACCTGACCCTTTCCCATGCTGCGCATGTCTAAAGCTAATGGTTCACCTCCTCCAGGAGCATCAAAGTAAGCCTGAAAAGATTCAGACCTGTAACCATCACTTCAATCCTTGACATCTTCTTTCAACTTTTCACTTACCTTGTACCATTTCAAACGCTGTTGTTCTTGGGAAGCTAACGACACCTTGGTCCAATCAACGGATGGAGCTCCATTTGGAGAGACCAAGTTCATGGCTTCTCCTTTCAATCCTACCTGTTACAGTACAGTTCTTTATGACTTTTAACTTCTACAATCCGTAAGCATAACTGCATAACACAAAAAAGATAAAAGAGTTGAACCTGATAAGACCATTTCTGGCCTGCCAACTCTTTCTTTCCCTGATTAAGGCCACCAAGTGTAACTGGACCTAGGATGCCTGTTTTCCAGGTCTCAAACTGGAATCCGATATTCTTACAAGTGCATATGTAGTTATAAGTAACTTCATAAAATCTTAACATTACAATTGAATTCTGAACGATTCATCCTCAGGTCCTTGGAAGGTAACTAACCGGTAGTCCAACAGCTATGCTTAGGAGAGCAATCTTATTAGCTCCAGCACGTAAATTGACAGGTCCTGTAAAGGTGAATTGTCGATTCTCTCTGGTTCCAAAGGCTGATCCTGTAATCATAATGCAGCATAACTAAAATGTAGTTCAAGTAGCAAAGTAACAAATCAACTGATTAGAGTACAAGATTCAAAGCATGCCTGCGAACTGCCCATTGATGAAGACATGAACTCCATGGCCTGCTGACTGCACTGTCAGAGTTGGCTGTTGTCGACCTCGAAGAAAGGCTTCTGATGGGCTGATGTCGATACTGGAAGAAGATAAAGAGTTTATTTGTGAATTTACAGTTAAAGATGATTCTCCTAGTAACAGCACAGTCAGTGGCAAAAAGTGTGGCCGGTTAGATAATGAATCCAAAATACTAACAGTTTCAGCAACCTTATTTCTGTCAGGTTTTCTTATCTTGGATTTATAGCAGGGAACATTTGTTCATGTCTGACTTAAAATGTTCTTATACAGTAACATTTTCCATAGACACATTAGTTGCAAAGAACTGAATCAGAAGAGCTGCTTTGTCGAATTTAACAATGTCATTGAAGTTTATGTAAGGATACCAGAGATTCGACATGTCAGTATGTAGTATGAGCATCCAACTTACCTAGTCATGTACCAGAGATAGTCACTATTATCTCTGGTTACATTGATCTGCTCCAGGAGTCCTTCAGCTGTAATCCTTGAACTGTCATCCAGCGATGAAATATCTTCATTATAAGTCTCCCAAGAATGCAACCCTACACCACTTGGGGACATTTGTGGGATTGAAGTTTGACCCCTAACCTACAAAATTGCATCAACACCATGTATCAGTAATTTCTGATTATGAAATTAGTCTTTTCCATTTTTGAGAAAAATTTGTACTTGAAACAGATTGCAGCTAAAGCTGACTTACCATTGCAGTATTAAATGCAACATTTCTACAATCAGGAAGGATACTAATTGACCAAGGAGGTAAATTGTAGTGCATGTTGTTGAAAGTGACCCTAGCAGCAGACTTGGAGTTGTAGTTGGCGAGAAAAGCTGCACAGCTTGTTTGTCCTGAAGAAAATACATGAGCCTGCGATTTGGCCGTATCGCAAACAAGGTCATTCAAGTACACCATGATGAAGAACATCAACTAGTTCAAAGAAAAATGTTAATTTTGGATTGGAAATGGAGGACCTGCTGATTGGTTCCCAGAGAAGTTACTGTTGGATCTGAAGAAATCAAAGCATGTTCACTTAACTTGATAGCTCTGTGCAGCTCTCTTAAATGACTATACTTGGGTTCTCTGACCAAACCTAGAAAAATGAATGACCAGTTGCAGTTTCTATAGTCATAATTTGCAGATATAGCAAAACTCATCATCTACATGAAGCTCTAGGGATGAGAATACAAAACAATAAATCTGTGAATAACACTAGTTTCAGAAAAATATGAAGATGCTGAAAAGTTTCTTCTGCAAGAATTGGAACATTATCAGTTATGTCAGCTTTGCTAACACTCTGGAGTAAGACATTTCCACTTTTAACAGGGATGAAAATCTGTGCTATTACCATATTCATCTATTGGAGCATCATAATCATAACTTGCCGTAATAAACGGGCCTCCTGCTGAGCGTCCGAAGTTGGTTCCTCCGTGATACTGCAAAAAACACAGCAAATAAGCCATGTGCTAAGAAGTAAATCTTGTAATTACACCATGTTTTAGTTCAAGCAGAATAACTAACCATGTAGTAGTTGAGGTATGAGCCACCCTTTTGTATGAAACGAGCGACTGCAAATGCCAAATCTTGAACCGGTCGCTCGTAAACTGGACCACCAAACTCTGTAAACCTTATTTCACGAAACAAAAAAGTTGAGAAGATTTGACTTTGGTTGTATAAGCTAACAATATCAGCGCTTACCAGCCACTCCAAGCCTCAGTCCACATTGTAGGCTTGTAAGGTTTATTGGGAGTGAAAGCGTCGCAGTAGAAACCATTACATGCATTTATCTGTAACAAAAGTTTCAAAGGGAGCAAGAGGTCAGATTACTGAGGAAAAAAGATAAACATCAGTTTCCAACAGAACTATGGAACTAATGAGGAGGACTTGGGGCAGAAAGAGAGAAAAGGAGGGCTTACCACAGGATCTGGGGCATCATCTTCCTTGCACATCACCCATGGAACTCCTGTATTTAACCCAACAGCCATGTTGGCTGCCCAATTTACATATGCTTGACCAGCAGCTCCAAGAGCCTTACTTTCTGCTCCAAATTCGTTTTCAATCTACAAAATGGAATATAAATACAGACACACGTGGAGCATTAGTTTCATTCGGTAATATACTACAGGCTTTTGACTTCCAGCAGAACAAATTGCAGAACAGTTCTAAAGTTCCGACACCAAGAGAACACACCTGGGAGAGGATAATTGGACCACCCTGTGATGCAAACAGGTTTTCATTTTTCACCATCTCCACAATTTTCTGGGTGAAACCTTCCATTGCAGTCTGCAGCAACAGAGAACGAAGATTTAAAGAAAAAATAGATTAATTAGTTGAAAGTTTTTCCTTTTTAATTTAAGCGTCTCGGAAGAATGGAAACTGGAAAAGGAGAAACCTTGAATGGCCCATTGTCTGTTCTGAAGCTAATACCAGGAATGTATTTCAACCAAACAGGGAACCCCCTACACATTTATGGAGGATAGAGAATGTGATAAGCGTTTAAATTAGGTTCTTCTCAATAAAACTAGTCAGCAAAACCAAAGAGAGAAAAAAAACAAAGGGAAATATATGAACAGGAACCAAGAGAACGAAACAGATCCTAAATTGTCAGGCATGTACTCTGCAACCTGAAACAAACTACGGAAGAAAGCAACAAAGGCTATAAATATTAGAAGGAAAGCCATAATTATGGCGTACCCAAAATTCCATTCTCCACAAATGTAAGGTCCAATGCGTAGATGAGCATAGAGTCCCACTTTCTGAACAGTCTTAATGAAGCGTACCAGGTCGTATCTACCTTCAAAGTTATACTACAAAACAAATATTACCAAATTGAACTTATGATACTGAGATAAGCTCAGGAACACGAAGATTATGCAAGTTTCAATAGACTGGAAGAAGCAGAATAGTAGAAACAAGCACACTTGGAGATCTAAAGATAGTACATTGCCAGGAGAAGGTTCATGGGCATTCCAGAAAACGTAAGTGTCTATGACATCCAACCCTCCATATTTTGCCTTTTGTATGAGATCTTCCCACATCTATAATCAAGGAAGAAACAAATCAAGAGAACAACCAAAATGTCATTTTAAGAAGTTCCTAAAAATGTTTAGCATTTCAAATTGAAAAAGAGAATGACACAAACGAAAAAATAAAACGAAAAAATAAAAGGGAAATACATCAGGAGTGCTTCTGGGATAGTGAATGGAGCCAGAGATGAGGATTCTCCTTTGCCCATTGATGATAATGGCCTTCCTATCATACGTTACACTGCAGTGAATCAGCTTGTAGCCCATAACCAGGACCATCAAGAACACGTTCAACAGCAACCTGGAAACTGAGATAGTTCCCATCTCTCTGTATCTATCTCTCGGGAGGTGGAGGGAAATATTTGAAAAGAGTAGCTAAACGTGAAGAGAAACAGAGAAAGACAGAAAACTTTTATGGGTTCCTTTTTATCTGATACTCTTTATCTGCAATTTCTGTTAAAATGTACCACTACTCTTCGACTTGTCGCTATAATGCTTATTTGCTTGAAAGACTTGAACTTTTCATGTAGGAGAGAAACAGAGAGAGGAGATCCACATTAAATAGCTGTGCTATTTTAGAGAAGAGAAGTTGCTCCACCTAACTAAAACAAAACAAAACAAAGAAATTAACTGGATGCAGTGGTTCTGATGAGATCTTTCTTAATTTCACATAAAACATGAACGTTGCATGC
Organism: Erythroxylum bequaertii; assembly: GCA_024520955.1. Lineage (NCBI taxonomy): Eukaryota > Viridiplantae > Streptophyta > Magnoliopsida > Malpighiales > Erythroxylaceae > Erythroxylum > Erythroxylum bequaertii. The sequence continues at coordinate 41,330,619 of JANIJF010000005.1, forward strand.
TAATTCAAAACAGAGGATGGCATTTCCAAGCTAGTATCTTTCTTAACAATAATGGCATTTTCACTAGAATCCTAACGTAGCTCCAACTACACGAAACCAATAGTAGGCTTGCTCGTTAGAAACAATGATTGCTGGTAGAGAGCAATCACTGAAGAGAGAGAGATAGAGATAATATACTAGCTTGGCTCCATATAAAGTTATTCTTTAATGGTGGATTAGGTTCATGATGTACAGAGTCGGTGAGGGACATAGATTGAAAATGCCACGCTACTCGAACCACTTAGGCACTTTACTATCCTGTCCTGGATTATCATTTTCTGTCACTTTTTGTTTTGCAGGCCCTTTGTACCATTCTTTGCCGCTCGATAGTTACAACTTACAAGAAAGACACGTCTTTTAGACAGTTGGCTGTGGCCATCATCACGCTTCGTTGGTGCTCATAACCTATTTCGTGAGCCAAAAGAAGAGTAAGCTCTTTAATAGCGAAGTGAAGACATGATATGTAATTACGGATAAAAAGGGCCTACTTCGACCGATGTTTGCACATGGCAAGTGTAAGAAGGATAAAAATTGTTTGGTTAGGCCTGAAGTAACATGTTCGACTTAAGTTGATCGAGTTTTGAACTAAATTTCAACATTCAAAACCAATTCCTTGCTGCACATTTGAGTTGGTTGAGATGCTAAACATGATCAACTTGATCACTGAAATCACCAAACAAGGAAAGCAGAATGAGCTGCTTATTAAAACACTATTTACATCCACCCATCTAGTATTGGCGCCATACGATCTGTCATTCTTGGACTTTTGCTTTTACTGTTCTTGGACTGTTGTGAAGCAATAAAAAGAAAAAGGCATGGATACTCACGAGTTCTTGCATTTATGGGCCATCGTAAAATTGTGAAAAGAACCCAGAAAAACTTTGACCTTAATAGAGAAGGTGCTGATCTGATCACATGTAAGTTGAAATCTTGGGGAAAGCGTAAATTCCTTTTTCCAGAATCAGGAAAGAGATAGGAGTTCAAATTTCAAACATCTCAACGCCTGTCAACGACATATATGTATAGTATCCTACACGACTAAAAACGCTGCTGCAGCTGTGACTGTCGGTGACACACTCAATGGAGGCTGAATGGTCATTAAAGTCCACATGCTTAAATTTGAACTTCCAGGCGTTTTAGCAATAAGTAATTAGCAAGTAGGTTCACTGGCTCGAGTCGGTAAAATGGAAATTAGGGAGATAAAAAGTTTTGTGTTCAAATCCTTTTATATATGCTCTTTTAATCGAGTTCGTTATATAGAATTTTTTTAGTACATAATATTTAGTTGGTATAATTTACAAGCTATTGCGTCAATTCAAAAATTTACATAGCTACTACCGGTTAAAAAAAAAAGAGATTCACTAGTTTTAATTTGAACTTTGAATTAGATTATAATTTAATGAAAGATATTAATAGAAATTTTTGATGCAGTAAGATCCCAGTAAATAATTTTATTTAAGAAAATCGGTCTCTTTTTTACACATTTTGTAAATATATTTTTCCAAATTTTATATTTTATATTTAATTTAAATATTTAATAGTTAATAATTATCTTTTAATTATTTAGCTTAAATATTTTCTTATCTAAACTAAACATTTTTATAATGACATATTTGTTTTATTTATTTATTTTTCTTCTTCTTTATTTGTTCTATATTTTTAGTCATTATCTTGTTCTATATTTATTGTTTTATTTATTTTTATGTTTTTATTTGTACTTATTTATTTATTTATACTTATTTTTAATTTATTATTATCTTTTATGTCTAATTTTTAATTATTACTTTATTATTTTAATATGAATATTTTATTGATTTTTGTTAATTTGTTTATATGAATTTATCAGAAATACTCTTTTTACTAATTAAGAGTAAGATTATGTACTTTTAAACGGCTTCAAATCTCACATTTAGCAAGATTTCTATTGAGATATATTACTGTTGTTGTTATTTAAATTTCGTTTTAACTTCTAAACTAAATAAAATAAAATAAAATAACATTATTTTAATAATTAAATTAAAACGATATTATTTTGAAATAAAATATCCTATTTATATTTGAACTTATTATAATTATAATTTTTATTAATTATTAAATTAATTAACCACACACAATTAAAATATACATTACATTTAATTAATAAGTAAATTTAAAATGCCATTGCTCTTAAGCAATCATCTTAATCAAATTTGAATGTATAATTCATTTTCCATAACTCGAAATTTTAACTTCTTAAATTTAAAGCCTAAGGTGCCTTACTTTCACTATTTAAGATCAGCCGTTAAGAGTGTGTGAACACCAGCCTTCGTGGGGTGTCTCAGAGTTTATTCAGGAACAAGCAAGGAAGGTTTGGCTAAAACGGTCAAGAGTCCTGAGACCGTGGTCTCCTGCTCGAATCTAGTGAACTTCGGACACAGTTCCACTACACATGGAGCAATCTTCGGCTCCATTACATGAATTTCAGCAATCTAACAGATTTTTGCATCGTCAGGTCAAGTGGCTCGTTATTCATGTGAATGGAAATTCCTTATAAATAAGCTTAGGAAAATTCTTTATAAATAAGCTTATTTATACAACGAATTGAAAATGAAGCGTTTTAGGAAGATATTTATAAAATAAATGTATCTGTCACACATGACGATAATAAATTTTTGAATTTTCATCTAATAAATATGTTAATATTTCATCTGGAGAAGATAATAAAGGTTAAAAATTTGAAGAGGAACCTAAGTTTAATTCTTATTTCCTGAAAAAAGAAGATGATTTTGATTTACGATTAAGTGATGATAGCGATTAATTTGTGTTTGTAATTAAATATTATATTCAACAAATCAATTATTTGCTTTTCAGTATATTGTGTAAAATATTGAATTCAAATTCTTAATCAAGGAATGTCAACATGGTTACTAATTCCAGATGGTACTAATTCATTCCGTTGGAAGGAATGTGGCAAAATTGTCTCTACTGAAGGAATAAACAATGCAGGAAAAATTTCCACTTCATACACTAATGATTGTTTGCCTTCCATAACCGATCTTCCGCTTCAAGGTGCTTAGTATCATCTGAACAACGTTACTTTCCTTATTACGTACATCTCATTTCCTTTTATGAAGCTATTACATATATTCACATTTGATAGTATCTACATGTTGTTTTAAGCTTCCTTGAATCTCGAAGATGAAATATATGCCTATGGAGGCAGGAGCGATGTCACAACGGTCCGTAAAAGATTAGAGAAATCGGTTGTTTTGGAAAATTCATCAATTCCACAGACCTCGTCTAAACATTCACGTATGTATGTCACTCCAAATTTGGTTTGTTTAATGGTTTTCTAATATGAAAATATCTAAATTATATACTGATTGTGTTTTAGGAAAATCGTTTCGTACTGACAGTTCATCTAGAGAGTTTGTCTTCCATACTAAACCTAACGACTCATTCACTGTATCCTCTACAAGTTTAGCTATAGCGGAAATACTGTTGCAAGAAGGTGTTAAAAAACCTACATTTAAGGAAAGAACTATCATTGTTTCAATAGGTGCGTTCAAACATTTCAGGACCTTTCTCGGGAATCCAGATATTGGGGACTCATATACTTTTACCGACTCTCATGTCACTTAGAATCCAAGAAAATAATTATATCATTGTCATTTATCGATGGAATACATTGGACCTAGCTTTAAAGTTGATTTATTGTTGTATCTGTAAGAATTTGTCAGACAAACTCCCTACTAGTTAGGGGTCAACCTGCGTACTATTAAGTGTGGACTGTTATTGTTCTTCTTCTATGATTGTAACAATTGTTAACCTTCTAATTCAAAGTTTGTACTTGAATATTATATTCAACAAATCGCCTTATTTCCTTTTCAATATATTTTGTAAAATATTGAATTCAAATTCTTATAATTCGAGAAAATTCAATAAACAATGAATTTCAAGTAGAAAAATATGCCACCAAAGAGACAACGTGATATAATGTGACCCAGGTTTAGACAACGATTTGGAGGTACTTACTGTCAAGCTGAACCATCACACTCTGTAGCTGCAACTGAATCACCTCCTCCCGCTCTAGCTACTACAGTTGCAGATGACACATCACTTAATGTTCCTCATACTGTACCATCCACTACTCCTACATTATCCACTACCTATCGGATCAAGGAGATGGCCACCAACCTAGAGCTGAGGGACCTAATGGAAGAACTTACATAACAATTGTCAATAATCTGTAAGTGAAATTACATGAAACACTATATGCTTATAATTAAGTTATAGGTTTAAATTGATGCAAATGGTATAGAATTATTTGTTCTTATATTAGGTTGATTCCGTCTGGACCGTGCTCTAGAAACATGACATCTAAATTTAAGGAGAAGATTGATCCTGAGGGTTATATATGGAAGAATATCTCTCAAGCTACAAAGGCATTTTACTTTGAGGGGTTTGAGGTACAATACAAAATTTACTTTCTTTTTTTACTTGATTTGTAACTACATTATAAGTATTTATCGAATTTTTTCCTTTTATTTTAGAAAGAATTTTTTTGAAATTCTGAATTTGACGTGATCATACATAAAGGATGGGAGAGACGAGCACGTACACATTATCGTGACTTTATTGGTGCGATAAACAAGGCTGGTGTACCACCGCCTTATATTTTTGAGCAAATATGGAGTCGTTGGTAGCAGTATTGGATGTCACCTAAGGCAATGTCCATTTCAGAGCGTAACTCGACCAACAGATGTGGAGGATTGGGGGGAGAGAGTCTTCCCGTACATACGGGAGGATGTATTACTCATCTGATTTTACTCATTCAACTCAAATTGATGTATATTTCAAATACACTTAAGGCTGATTTTACTCACTTTAACTCAAATTGATGTATATTTGGAATATACTTAAAGTTTATATATTAAAGCATTCTCAAAATTTGAATATTGTTTATCCTAATTAACTGAGTAAAAATTAAAGATAGTAGGTGTAACTTAAGAATTAAGACGTTTTCTGAGGTCAATTAACTTGCAATTATAGAGAAGTACTAATTTTCAATTAAAACGACTTGCTCTATTGCTCCGACAATATACTTAGTCCATTTATAGAAAAATTAGATGGCATCATGTGGTATACAACTCCAATTCAAAAAAAGTGTTAACTAATTTAATAAAAACTATATTTGAGTTAACAATAACCATTTGTATCAACATCTTTAAATATTATTTCATCTACAATTTTTTTAGTACTTGACAACATTATTCTTTGGACATTGATCCTAATGGACAATTAGTAATTGGCAACTCGAAGTCCATTATGGGTCATGGGTCGGATTAAGTTGTTCACGTTCTGGTCATGATTTGGAATCAGAAGTCAATTCATATCACTTATTGACCATGCCTTTTAAAAAAATGTGAAAAAAATTAAAATTTTTAGTGCACAAGGCTTCCTATTTTTGCGAGAGTATGGAAAGATTCAATAATGTATGCAATCTTCTTTTTTGCTAACTTGAAATTATGACCTTATTATCACAAAAGACCAACTTTACCTGTTGATCCTAAAGAAATGTGTAGAAGAGTTCAATAAGAGGGGTGTAGACGTTGGAGAAGCTTTGATTATCATTCTTACACAAGCCAATCTATCATTACAGGTGATCCTAGTTAATAAATGTTCCTTAAATACTATCCAAAAAGTCTTTTTTTATTTTTGCTTTTTTTTCTTCGGATGGATACCTCGCTATTAGCTAGTGAACCAATAATACTCCTTCAAGTTATGGTCAAATGGTCGGTACTATTTTAACAGTTCCAGTCCCTATGTCCAATATTGGAAGATTTTCAGTCAAGTATGTAACTATTAACTTATTCAATAAATTTAGAACATAAACAACATTTGGTAATAACAGTAAACCTAGACAATTATGAATTGCATACAGGGTTTCAAATTGATCACTAAAATGTTACTAGTTTTGTAATTATAAAATTGTAAAAGCATTTTATGAATCCATAGGCTTTAATGCAATGTAATGATCAGTTGATTTTACTCTATTTTTTAACTAAAAAGTAATTATTTTATTAAATCTAAAACAATAAACTTAATTCATTTCCTTCTTTCAGCAACCCATTTGTGTTTGATTTTTCTGCTTGTTTCCCCGTCGACTGTGGAGCTCTGATTATGATTTCTTCCACCTTGATTCATTTTCTATTTTCCTTCCCTGTCATCACTCCCGTACATTTATTCTACTCATTTTATTGTCATTGCTTATTTTTACTGTAATGATGTTGGTACCAAAAGACAACCATGGCAACCAATCAAATAAATGCAAGTCTGATTCATCTTTTGGCAGCCTAAAAGTCGCAATAGAAGTGTCCTTTAGCTTGGATAGCTCAAATAATTCATGGTTGTGATGTCTTTTTTTCCCCTTTATTGGACTAGAACTTTATGACCAATAACGCCTATGTTCTTTTTTAAAGTGCAAGTTCAATTGCCTACAATCTCTGCCCTTTCAATCCATTCAAATATTTTAACCTTATACGGCTGGGATTTGGAAGCAGAGATAATTGACAGTTTAGGGGAAGGAAGTTGCAAAAAATTTTAAAAAAGCAAGTGAGAGACAATTTTGTTGACGCTTATTTCTACTAGAATGTAAATTTACTAGGGCATCGACAGTGAAGGGAGGCAAAGGAAGCAGAGAAACGAAAATGGTTACGTGGATAAGAAAATTAGGAATGTGAATTTTGGCTTAGCCTAGCCTAATTTTGGCTCAGGTTGATCGCATCACAAACCTAATTTTGTCAAAAACAATGTCATTTTTTAATTTTTTTAAAAATATGTAAGGTTGGGCGAAGTCAGCTCAACCCGCTTTTGGCCCATCCAGCCATGGATCGGGCCACAAGCCACCAACCTGTGGATCGAGCCGGGAAACACCCCAAAAAAATGAATTAGGTTTATTGTTTAAGATTTAATAAAATAATTATTTATTAGTTAAAGAAATAATATACATGTGGTAACCACGTGGCAAGTATAAAAAGGTCTGACGTGGCTATTAACAAAAAATTAGCGTCGGACTACTTTCACAATAAATTGAAAGTTAAAATATTTTAGCACCACTATTTAAACTTTGGACTAGTATTGTAAAATGAAACTAAGTTTGATTTTTTTTTTAATTTACCCATTATTTATTTAGAAGTTTGATGTCTACTATTAGTCCTTAAGATAAAATTTTGATTATGCAGTAACTCCTCTAGGGATATTCTAACTTAAATTCACCTCAAAACTGCACTGTTAAGCTTGACTTCTATATGGTGTTTGATAGTGTGTGTTGGAATTTCTTATGGCAGAAGATGGAAGCATTTGGTTTTCCAACCATCTTCATCAATTGGATAAAGGAATATGTTACTAAGGCCACATATTTGATATTGATCAATGACAGTCCCTAAAAAAAATTTACAGCTAGGCAAGGACTAAGGCAAGGGGATCCTCTTTCCCCTACCTCTTCATCATGTGCATGGAAATGCTCAACATTATCATTCAGTGTGAAGTGGCTCTAAACAATAAGTTTAGATACCACTCGAAGTGTAAGAAACTTGCAGATGATCTGTTATTGATTTGCAAAGCTACTCCTGAGTCGGTACGTAGCTTCATGCAAGCTCTTGATAAGTTCAAAGAGTTCTCAGGGTTGACCCTTAACCTCAACAAGAGCCATCTTATTTTCTATAAAGGAATTGCTCTAATGGCCTCTATACTAACTTCACTTACAGGAATGATCGCGCAAACTCCGCTTTTACTATACTTAGGCCTCCCTGTATAGACCAGGAGATTAACGATTCTTGAGTGTTATCCCCTTATTGAGAAAGTTCAGAAGAGAATTGAATATTAGGTAAATAAATTCCTTTCCTTTGCTGGGAAAGTTCAACTCATAAAATCGGTTCTTAGTTTATTATATGTTTATTGGAGCACTTATATATTCCTTTCCAAAGGGTTCATAAAGTCGATTGAAAGACTACTCAAAGATTTTTTATGGAATCATTTGACAGGAATTAAAGGTAGTGCCAAAGTTAAATGGTCTAACATCTATTTCCCAAAGGCTGAAGGAAGGCTAAATATTCTTTCAAAGAAAACCACCAACCAGATTCTCATACTAAAAAGTTTATGGTGGATTCATGAAGATAGGCAAACGTTATGGATAAAGTGGTAACACTTTGTTGAGTCAAATTTCTACTGGTTTCAATTTGGTACAAATCCTTATATTTCGATCCAAATGTGAGATTAATTGAGTGAAAATTGTATGAATGTTAATTGGGTTATTTTGTGAATTTGCATTAAAACACCAAAGTCATGTAAATTTTTCCTGAAAATTTAAAAAAATAAAGAAAGAGAAAAGAATAAAGAATAAAGTTTCACCACCTTAAAGTGCATAACATTTAATTAATTCATTACCGTAAAGTGCATAACATTTAATGTAATTAAATGTTATG
>JANIJF010000005.1:41814877-41826032 GCA_024520955.1 Erythroxylum bequaertii
ATTGTCCAAATAACTAGAACTAGTTGTTTGGATAGTTGACCCTTACCACTTATAAACCCTTTAACATATTCATGTCTCTTCCAAAACTACTCGCCCTAATATTTTCTACAGATGTGATGACGATTATTTTTCTAGTTGTTGTAAAATACATTCTTCTTAGTTATATTTTGAGAAGTTTGATAAGAGGAGGTCTGATTGGCAAGAACAACATTTGTAGATAGAATAAATTTCTCCATTTGAAGGGTGTTTAACTGGGTTTCTTTCATAATTGGTTCTTTGATTATTATATTAAGACTTGGTAGAGATTCTTGACGAAGAAGAGAGTTGTGGATGTGATTAAAGTCGTTTCTAAGAGTCATCAAGAGATGCCCAATATGTTTTCAATCATGAAGATTGGCATAGATAGTGGCAGCTTAGGTGTTAGGCCAAGTAGGTTCTTCAAGTGCCAACTAATTCAAAAGTTCTTACAATTCAGACATATAACTATAGGTAGTCTGACTAGATTGTTGTTGCATGTGATGGAATTATCTACAAGGTTAAAATTGATTGGAATTATCAAATATAGAATAACGATTTATAGGAAAATCTCATACCTCTTAAGTGTATAATTAACAGAAAGATACTCAAACTTACTAAAAGGAGAGATCAAGCTGCTATACATTTCTTCAACCTACAAGTCATAGTTAGATTTGTTAAAAATGACAATAATTGGTTGAGGAATGTATTAGTGAAGTTTGGAAGTATCCCCAAAATACATGTGAGATAAAAAATCCTTAACAATAAAGCTTGAAATCATATAAAAATAAAGAAACTTATCTTCGGAGTTGGAATTTGATAAATTTGATCCTAAAAAAATGAGTTTAGGACACCCAAAACCTTAGAAATAAAAAAGCTAGCAAAAAATAGTTAAATCGGTCAGTTAAAGTCTAGTCAATAAATTTGAACCAGTGACAATGTAGGGTGCTACGCGAGAGTGATGTGGCAGTTAAATGGCAATAAGGAAGGACCCATGATTGAGAGTGGGATTGCTTTGGATGATATGGCAATGAAGTTTCAAATGATGTGTCACTATCTTAGCATGTAGACCATTTAGAGCTTGACATATTTTACATCTTATGAATCGGATATTACTGCTACTTTAATTAAAGCAATGTCATTTTGGCTAAATTATCTTCAATCTCAAGAAGTTAAAATTTCAAAACTTGATGCTAATCTTCATGAGGTGCGTGAATGTGCGTAAGAGGGCCTTTGGAGATGAAGTTTACACCGTTGTAACCCTAATGACGAGTAGAAGAGTTTGATATATAGCAAACGCTACTTAAGCGACCAAATTATCTCCAAACTTTAAAAATTATAAAAGTGAACCCTTTTTATAAAGGGAGCTCTAATACCATACAACAAGATGTTGAGTAAAGAGTACTCTGTATTTTTATGTGTGAAAAAACTATTATATAAGGAAGTATTTATACATGAGTTGACATAAAAATATACACAAAAATATGCTTTGAAATTGTTACACAAATCTATAGTGCGTATGTTACATACATTATACATTAACATATAGACCTTTAGGTCCAATTATTATAAACAATACACTGATATTCATATGAATATGTGATTTATTTGATATACACTGTGCTCTTTCTTATTTGGTAATGTATATAGATACATAAATATTAGATCCGCTTATGATATTATTATTTTATAAATTTTGACATAATTTCAACGCACAAAAAAAGTCATTTTGATTTGATAATTTGTTAAATAGAAAAATTATTATTTTTGTCATATTATTTGTATAAATATGCCTATTTATAATTAGTAGAAAACATAATTGTTTATCAATTAGCTGGATTCTTTACTAATTAACAGATAGTCGATCTGAATAGGTCACTGGACCATTACTTTTATGGAACAATACCTACTTAATGTTTTAGGTACATAGTCAAATATTGCAGAGATTCGTTCCTCCTGCATCTCTGTAAATTAAATTAAAAACAAAAAACAAAAAAACTTTTCCAAATATTGCATATTAAATTAGGTTCTTCTTCACTTATATAATTAATTCACCTAACCGATACAGATTTCTTATTATAACTTGAACGTGCCAAACTGGGATTACCAATTGCAAGCAGAAATGGTCTTAACTTCACCAATTTGACAAAGGCTCACATGAGGTAGTACATGTATTTTTCCCCCCCAAAATCTTAAAGTATTTAACTATTTATTACGTCGAGACTTCAACTGGTTTTGTTGTTTTGAAAAGGCCAGATGTGATTTGGATTAAAATAAAAGTCTTTATAATTGAAGAGTTAGTTAAATGGTCAAGTATTTCTAAAAGGATTTTTAGACATTAACCAATTGCAAAAGTTACTCTTTTGTGATCAGAAGATCATAGGTTCAAATAACAAAAATTGTCTATTTGTAAAAAATACGAAAAATGTTGCGTACATCGATAACCCTTTTTAAACCTCACAAAACGGAGAGCTTTGTGACTTTTGATACAAGTGCGGATTGGCTGGTCAACTACGCTCAATCTTTTGAACTTAGGACAATCACCTTTCAACGCTTTCCTTCGGGCTGTATTAAAATCCTCCTAGTGGATATCGCAGGGATCTCTTTACCTCGTTTAATTCAGTAACTTTTGTTGTAATTTCCTTATAATTAAAAAAAAATTGTACATTTAATTAATACTAATGTGTGATATGCACATTTTAAAAAATTTACTATTTCAAATATGTTAGGAGTTAATTAATAAGCTACCATTTATTTATGTATTTATAAGTTTCAAAAGATTTTATTTATCATTTATTTAAGGAATTGAATGTGTATCATTGAGGCATCGATCTGTTAAGTCTCCAACATTTTTTACTTGGGCAATCCTTCATTTAAATATAGCATCAACTTTTTATGGAGCCAAACGAGTTTGACCCTAAGGATATTTGACTTTTCCAAGTAACAAAACGCTAACTTAAACCATAAGGCCGAATTCTGAAATTTTGACTATATAAATATTTAAGACCAGATCATTACCTAATAAACAAACAAATTATAACCATGTACGTAATAGCATGGTCATAACACGGTATGTAAATACCAGATAATAGAAACCCAAAGTTCAAATGCAAATAACGGTTCAAACATCACATAATTTTTGGTTAAAAAGAGAATCTGGGTCTGGTCAAGTAATCGTCTTAATTAGGAAGCGGAGCCAGCTGCAATGAATATATATTTCCCTTTTTTCCATATCTGCCACCAATTGATGTGCTAAACTTCACCAACTACAATCTGTCAACTACTGATTCAAATATAACAAATTGGGGCACATGTAATCTAAGCATACGAAGTAGATATATTAAGCCTTTCTATATATCAAAACTTGTCAGGACCACCAATTCAGGAACATGCACGCCACCTTAATAATAAGATCTCGTAATATCATCTTCTACTATCACCATTCACCACATACGTGCTGTGTAATCTTTTGTTTTGATTGCTTCTATATTGACTAACAATTAGATTACTTTACCTTCTTATCTCATTTTAAACTTGTTATAATAATTTTCTCAACATTTTACCAGTAAACGCTCAAACTTTTAGGGTTAGTGAAGAACATTATTAATCAGGCAACACAAAACGATATCTATCAGTTAGGATCGAGCATTGAAAGACCGTTTCCTTCTTGCAAGTTCAACACATGTTTACTGATATAAATTAGGTTGGACCTTAGAATTTATTAAGCTCAAACTTCCATATTCATTAAAGGTTAGCTTTTTCTCGGTACACCATCCTCCTCCTCCTCCTTCTTCTTTTTCAACATTTTCTTGGGCTGGAGACTTCACATTTTTAGTTAGTAAACAACAACAACTAAAGAGAAAATTATAAGACAATTAGCCATGAAATGCGTGGGTCGGCACCACGAGGCACATGAAAGAAGGTGCATGAGCTAGCATCTGTAATCTGAGGGAAGGTCAAAGCTTATAATAATATACAATATGAGTGGATTCAGATGCATTATTCAGCCTGAAGCATACCAATTAGATTTGTATCACTGGATTTCATGAGTTTATAACTATAAAAAGTTCAGTAAATATATATTTATTAATTATCAAATATATCAGTTAAATAAATTATTAATTTAGAGAGTGTTTTCTCAATTTAAAAATATACATTCAATTAACTAAAAGGTATTGTATTTTATAAAATGAATATGAATTTAATTCATTCATTATTGCAAGACAAGAATTCAATTTCTAAATCTATATATGAAATTAGAAAACTAGAGAACATCAAATTATATCGGTCATATTTATAAAGGTATCAAACACATCATTTATGTATTTGTAATATTAATTTATGAATATTGATATTCAGTACAAGAGTCTTGTGCTTTTTTTAAAGTATATATACTTTATATATATAAGAGATACATATGAATTTCATATTTTAAGTAATTCAACGAAACAAAATCTGATTGCATATATTATGAGAAAATCATATCAAAATCCAAGTAGCAATATCTCAACTGATTCAGAATAATTTCGTTGGATACAATTAATTCAGTTTTATGATGAATTTTCAATCTCCCTTCATATCTATTTTCTACTAAAAAAAAAAAATTGTAAAAAGGACCAACTAAGATGGAAGATGCACCCCAACACCGTCCCTTGCGTGGAGAGGCCAGACCAGACCCATCATTCCCAGTATTCATTTGTTAGGCAAAAGCTTCAAAGTCTTGTATTTTTGAACCTGTTTTTTTTTTCCTACTTTCAAAACCTTGGAAATGGTCCGTAATTAATTCTCCATCTCAGTTTCCGTGTGTTGACTTCATCGTTTTCAACAACTTGCACACTTGATCCATTATCTCTTACTTAGGTATAAAAAACCATGCTCATCCCTATCTCTCTCCCCAGAACGATATCCTTTCAATTAAGTTGACAACTGTTATACACAGCTAGATCCTAGTAAGTCCAATTCTTTGCTTTTTTAGGTGTTTCTCTATCTCTACCCATTTGGCACTTGTAGCCAAGATGACCCTTTTTTTCTTCTTCTGTTTGCTTGAAACAACCTCTTGAACTTAAAATTCTTGGTTTGGATCTTTGTGGTTTTGTTTGATGGAAATGGATGACATCGACGTTCCTTGTCATTTTCTTTGCCCTATTTCCCTGCAGCTCATGAGAGATCCTGTTACGATCTCAACTGGGATTACCTATGATAGAGAGAGCATAGAGAAGTGGCTCTTTTCATGCAAGAACAATACTTGCCCTGTCACGAAACAAGTCTTGAATGATGATGATCTAACCCCAAACCACACTCTTCGTCGTTTGATCCAAGCATGGTGCACTCTCAATGCTTCGCTCGGAATCGAGAGAATCCCAACTCCAAAACAACCTATTGACAAAACTCAGATAGCCAAACTCATTAGCGATGCTAAGCGATTTCCACATCTTCAGATAAAATGCTTGAGGAGGCTTAGATCCATCACCCTTGAAAGTGACAGGAACGTAAGCTGTTTAGAGGCAGCTGGTGCAGTCGATTTCTTGGTTTCAATAATAAAGAACGATGACGTCATTCCACCCGAAGTAGCGGCCTCCGACGATGAGACGTCATCGGCTGATTTCACGAGAGCCAGCGACGAGGCCTTGAGTATTCTTTATCTTCTCAAAATCTCAGGAAGTCAACACAAGACACTCATTTCTAAAGATGGCGACTTCATTCAATCGTTGTTGCTAATTCTTAGACATGGTAACTATCGCTCTAGAGCTTATGCAACCATGTTATTGAAGTCACTACATGAAGTGGCGGATCCGATCCAGTTGGTAAATTTTGGAAGAGAACTCTTCTCCGAAGTAGTACGTGTATTGCATGATCAGATCTCGAAGCAAGCAACAAAGACAGCATTGAAACTTCTTGTGGAGGTATGTCCATGGGGAAGAAACCGCATCAAAGCGGTGGAATGCGGTGCGGTTTCAGTCCTAATCGAGCTCCTCCTGGCAACACCAGAGAAGAGAGAATGTGAGCTTATACTCATCGTTTTGGATCTACTTTGCGGATGTGCAGAGGGGAGAGCAGAGTTGTTAAAGCATGGGGCTGGACTTGCAATTGTTTCCAAGAAAATACTAAGAGTCTCTCATGTGGCAAGTGACAGGGCAGTGAGAATTCTGTGTTCTATCTGCAAATTCTCAGCTACTAATAGGGTTCTTCAGGAAATGTTGCAGGTTGGTGTTGTTGCCAAATTGTGTTTGGTGTTGCAAGTGGACAGTAGTCTCAAGAGCAAGGAAAGAGTCAGAGGCATCCTCAGGTTCCATTCCAGGGCTTGGAGTAACTCTCCTTGTATTCCTGCTCATTTAATGTCTTCCTATCCATCTTCTTCCTAGTCAAATTCAAGCCATTTGTTCATACATAGAAAATGTGACATTATTAATTTGGTGGGCTCTTGTCATAAATTAGATATCAAAGCTGTCAAAGGTCTAAAATTTCCAAATTGGGAAAGAAAATTTCAAATCATGAGGGAGGCTTTTTGTCTGCTAAATTATACAAACCTTTGATATTGAATCCTTAATTTGTTGCCAATCATTTTACTGTTGATTTGGAATTGCAAAGCATGAATAATACTTCTATATAGTCCG
Organism: Erythroxylum bequaertii; assembly: GCA_024520955.1. NCBI lineage: Eukaryota > Viridiplantae > Streptophyta > Magnoliopsida > Malpighiales > Erythroxylaceae > Erythroxylum > Erythroxylum bequaertii. The sequence continues at coordinate 41,821,507 of JANIJF010000005.1, forward strand.
ATCAAAAGAATTCAGGAATCCATGGGACTGCAAAACATTTAAGTTTGTGTAAGCACTCGATTGAATTTTCAGCTTACAAATTTTATACTATGAGTAAAATTTGCAATTTGACATTGAGCAATAACAAAACCACCTTATTTTGATCTTTTAATTTTAAAACATAATTTGGGTCGAGCTGAGCTATTTCAAGCCGGGCTCGACCCATTACTATCCCCAGCTACCGTCTTAATTTATGGATATTTCTGTTATTCTACACATAATGTGAATTAAAGGGAATTCCCATGATTTTTTTTAAATTAAGTATAATAATTATTTCTCTAATTATCATTTGTTATAGTAACATATTTCATCTCTTTGCACTAAATTAAGAAAGCAGTGAAATATTTTGAGCACCTGCTAAAGATGTTATAATATAATCCTTTCAAAATTGCATTCTACATATGATCAATATATAACTAAAAAAAATAGAAATTCATCATATTAATAATCCTCAGGGCCATCATAGCTATAACCTAAATTTTTATACACTTTAAATTATTTGTTACTGTACAAGGTATTTTAAACAATATTAATTATGATAATTACGAAAATCATAAAAAAAGTGACCATATGTAACAACGAAATTCCAATCCTTTTTGCCCTTCTCCAGTCAAAATTTCCTGTAATCGAATGAAGTGATAATGAAACTGGAATCACGTCTCTAATAGTGCCATAGTCGCAGCCTGTTCTGTTGTGGTTGGAGTGTTAAGTTCATCAGAATCTCCCTACAACTCAATTGCTTCTATGTGGTTGAACAACCTACACATTTAGGATGGCTCCTGCATCTAGAGGCTTATGGTGCGAAGTGCAGATTGGCATTGTTCCGTGACATGTGCCTTGCTTGTCATTAGATTAAGTCAAGCTTCAACATAAAAGAGCTCTTGGTCAATAGACACATCAAAACTAGAAGATATGGGCATATCCAAGAGTTCTAAGTAGTCCCTGAAAGTTGTCACTCTTTAAGTGCAAGAGTAAAACTATATGGCCAAACTATGTAGCACGCCGTGTCCGCGTGTCAGACACGTGTCCGTGTCGGACACCCACTGACACACGGTGGACACAACTCGAACACGTCTAGAGACCGCTCGGACATTGTTTAATGGAATATATACTTCATAGAATATATGCTCCATGTTTTTTGAGAGGGGCTTATAAAATATCAAATATGTATGAACTATCAAGATGTTGGAAGTCTTGAAATACATCAATCAATATATATCATAATATGAATTCTGAATTTTTTTTCTTAATTTTAAATTATATAATATATATATGTCATGTCCGTGTCCACCAAATTTTAGAAGTTGGTGTGTCCCCGTATCCGTGTCTGTGTTGTGTCCCCGTATCCGTGTCTGTGTTGTGTCCCCGTATCCGTGTCCGTATTTGTGCTTCTTAGTGGCCAAATAATGGATACCATTCTTTTCGATTTTAATTTGACTGTTGTACAAAAAATGCTAGTTAGGCGGAAGTAAAAGAAACTAGAAGGTTAGTATTTCGTATTCAGAGACCTAAGAACCAAACTACATATAAGCAAATTGCAAAAGTCCAAACACAGAAATATGGTCCAAGTTCCTATTTTCATTGACATGTTTACTAACAGAGTTACCATCTTCTTCCCGACCTTTTTGAAGTCTCATGTACTTCCCGCATCTTGGCTGACGAAATTCAAGCAAATTAGCTTGAACCCAGTAGAGAGATATGCAAAAGCAAAGCGAAAAGGCAAGTGGAAACCTGAGATACTGAGCTCACCACAATTGGCTGATGGAGACAGGTTCTATGGAGGTGACGGTGAAGATTTCTAGAGACTATCAGAGGTGACGGTGAAGATTTCTAGAGACTATCTTTCGGAGAGGATGGTTTTGATGGCCTAAAGAGTAGAAGCGTCTTAATTTCAATTAGACAAAATTCAGATGACGACTCTAGTTTTGCAGTATCTAGTTGCCAGACGGTTAGATCAAGTGATGCAAGTGAGAATTAGGAGGAGTTCACGAATAGTGTTTCTGGTTTAAGAAAAATAAGAGGAGTGACGAGGGAAGTAGAGATTTTTCGAGACATGGAAACAGATATAAGAGGAAAAGATGGTAGAAATTAGAACACCAAGACTGATACTTGAAGTAGATAGGAAACATGGGAAAGCATGCAAAAAGGCTTTTGAAGAGGGGCAATTGGAATTTGATGAAGAGAAAGTATACAAAGCAGAATGCATATCAACGGAATCAACTGCAAAAAATGGTGATGGAAAGGGGCTGACAAGGACAAGTAGGATGATTGAGAGGAAGGATGGTATTTTGCCAGCTAATTATTCTTCAAGAGAAAATTGTTATGTCTCTTCAAAAGAATTATACACTAGAGAAATTGAAGAAGACGCTATGTATGCTGCTGGAAAGGAAAGTGACGGACTTTCTATGTAAAGCCTGAGTTGCAAACGGAAAAAGTTGAAGAAGATGAAGATAGAAGAATTGAAGTCGAGTAAGGGGCAGAGAATCCATGTACATAAGCAGGAAAATACAGAAAAAAAAAGGCCAAAACAGGGCAACAAATTCAGAGTTTACTCCCCAAGAACATCATAAATATGCAAAGTGAAAGTTCTTGAAGACAAGAAAAGGGCCAAGTCGAGAACAACGAAAGAAAAATCGTCAGTGGGACTGGAGAGTTTTGCAGTTGTAACATTGTCGTCGGATCCATATAAGGAACCCAGGGATTCAATGATAGAGATGATCGAAGAGAAGGGAATTAGCAGGCCTGAGCAGCTCAAAGAGCTCCTAGTGTGCTATCTGATGCTAAACTCTGATGAGTATCATAACCTCATTATCAAGGTGTTCAGGCAGGTATGGTTTGAACTGAAAAAGGCTTTTTTCGACTCTAAATTAGAGACTGAACACTTCGCATCCTGACCGTTCAACACAAAAACTTGTAACCATACCGTGTAAATAACCAAAAAGATATGCTTTCTCTAGTATTCGCACTTTTAGCATTCGTCTTCAATAGGGAATTATGAATATCGGCATGAAATCCTCTCTTAGTTGATTCATTTAGCAGTGAATTTACAGCGTAGTGTTGGAACGAAAATAGGGTTGGAAAGATTAATAAAAATAGAAGATCTGAATTCAATATCAACAAGTTCAATTTTAACATTATCCACTTTGAGCCATTGCATTTAATCATTTTTTCAAAGATCAGACATTCATCGAACACTTTATAAGCATCAAAAATTCATCCCAACATCACAACCAAAATCACGTCTTGTCCCTTCTATCGTTAACATTTATACCTTAAAGTTTTTTTCCTATCACAAAATACATAAATAAACGAAAGTAATCACATGACAGCGGTCGCGAAAAAACACATGACAGTGGTTACAAAAATACCTCCACGGAATGACATGATGACAATGGCCGAAGAAGACAACGTCGACGACACTACAAGAAAACTGTCAAGTAGCGACGGAAATTTACCGACGGAATGTTTACTGTCTGACATTAGTGACGGAAAACACAATACCGTCGCTATATTTGACTAATTTAGTGACGGAACCAATGTCTGTTGCAAAATTTGGAGGGAAAATTTTCAAACAAAAATTAGGGATGGAAATATACCGATGTAACGAAAACCGTCAGTAACTTGCAATAGAATGACGTGATTGATCGGAAAATTTTCGTTGTCGTGGAGAAGGAAACATTTGGCAACGGAACTTTGTCCGTCGGTAATGCTAACGAAAACGACGTCATTTTGGTGAAGTTAAGAACGTTGTTTAACTTCACCGCAACGACGTCGTTTTCGTCAAACCTAAATGACATCGTTTCAGTGAAGTTAGAAAGTTGTTTAACATAACAGAAACGACGTCGTTCTGGAAACGGTGAAAGAAAGTTATGGACCGTGACCTAAACGACGTCATTTCAGTTTAAAAACTAAAACGACGTCGTTCCTGTCAAGATAAGAATGTTGTTTTACTTTATCGAAACGTGTCGTTTTGATTTAAGTTAAAAACGTTAGTTATCTTGACTTAAACGACATTGTTTCAGTAGAGTTAAAACGCAGCAGCCCCTCCTTCCCCGCCTCTCCTCACGCGCGTCAGCCTTCTCCTCCTTCGTTCGGACACTGCATTTTCCTCTCCTCCATCTTCCTCCTTCGACGTTGACTGTCGTCCTTCCTCCGACCACATGGAGCATCTCCGCCCGGCGTTCGTTGTCATCTTCTCCGGCGGTGAGGTAAGGGTGTCATCTCCTCCGCCTCTTCCGAAGGTAAGCTATCGGTTTTGATGAAAATTTTGTTGTTTTGGACTTAGTTAATTGCATTGGTGTTGTTTAATTGGGTTTGATTGTATTGTGTTAGGGTATTTCATGTAAATTTTGTGCCCTCAACATGTTCGATGAAATGCTTTGTCATATATGATGAACATGTTTATTGTTCTTTTAATTGTTTGTTTACAAACTATAAGGAATAGATAAAGTATCAACTATATATGCTATATTTTTCATTAGTTTTGT
>JANIJF010000005.1:41889219-41906927 GCA_024520955.1 Erythroxylum bequaertii
TCTCCATCTCTTCTTTTCTTAAAAAAAAAAAAAAAAACTTTAAGAGGGCTTTCTTTATTTTCATATGGATTTTATGAGACGTGGGATTGGTGAAACCTGAAAAAGATCCAACCTTTTTTTAGCTTCACTGTTAAAAGTTTGAAACTTTTGATGAATGCAGGATGAGATAGGCAGCTCTTCTTTTCATTTGGCATCTGGGAGATTGATTTCTATAGATGAAAGAAGTTCTTATTTGGGTTCAGTTAGGCCATTGAAACAATCACAACTGAAGGCAAATGAAGTTGATGGTCATGGTGAAATTGAAGATAAGTCGAGATCAAAGGCTATTGAAATTGTAGACTCACTCACAAGACTCCAACAAGACATGGTCACAAGTGGAGAAAACGCTTCCGAAACTATTCTTCGGATCTGCAAATTGAGTAGACAATAGGCTTTGATTCTTATTTAACTCTTCCCGGTCATCATTGATTATAATATTATCATTTTCATCCACTAGTCAATTGTTTTTCACTTTACTAAGTAGTTTTACAGATGTTTCTCAATCGCTAATTTCGTTTGCTTCATCATCTCTATTTTGTCCCATCTATTTTTATCGACGGATTGTACTTTAAACTGCAGTGATTCGTTCACGACCACAGCGATTGTATTGTGTTCAATATACAGTGTTTTGTGCTTTTAACCATGTTAGAATCCAGCCACCGACAGCCCTCAAGAGCCTATGATTTGGGGCCTTTGGAGTTCTTCTACCACATGTTAAATGGCTGCCTAAAGAGTAACCCGTCACAAATCAAGTGGCGGAATAAGAGGCCAAACTGGGATGGCTACTGCCTTTTCCAGTACAAATACGACATCGTTGCAATATGCCAGAAAAGGGAAATGTGTAGAGGAGAGGAGGTTCGCCGTGAAATGACCAGAAGCCACGCGAACGATGACTGGGGTACAGCACATCAAATATTAGTGTAAGTGTATGGTTGACAGAGAAAAAGACCCCACAAGAGTAAGCGGTCGAATATAAAATAGAAGTCCACTTGCGTCACTGCATGTTTATCAGGCATAGAAGGATACTGGCGATTCCCGTTTCTTATCTTGGTTCTCGAATGTGTTATAATTGTATGTACGTGGCTGATAGTTAGATCTAGATTTGGCCTATTATAACCCCAGATTACCAAACGTAAAGCAGAAAGACTAGTTAGTGATGAAAATACATGATGGTTGCAGATGAGACTGTCCTGCCAACGAACTATTTCCTCGGCTGCTCGGGCGTCGACATGCTTTCAAACTTGAAGAAATTTTATTAAATAAATTTCAGAAAGGGAAGTTAATTGTTCTCAACTTCCTTTCCTAATTATTCTCGACTTTAAAACAATATGATTTCTTATGCATCGATTATCTTATTTTATTTTTAATTTGTTTATATCTTTTTTATTTCCTTCACGTCCAACATTTTGACTGCCCTCACTTTTAAATTCTTCGAACATATTTGAACTCAGTTTGTAATCAAATATTTTCTCGATAATTTATAGTTATCCCAGTGCATGGTTAACTGAGGATGTTTATTTATTTTTTATTGTAGTTGTTAGTTTTCGCTTTTTAAATTATTAATATTAATGTAATTATATTTTTGTTATTGATGATAATTATTATATGGTAGATAAAATTTAAAAATTTTATAAGTAAAATTAAATATTTTATTAATAATCTAAAAAATAAAATATATTGAAAATAATAAATTAATCATAATTTTAAATAATTAAATATATAATCTTAAATTATTTTGTTTATAATTTTTTATTAATAATTAATATTAAATAATTAAATAATATATTTTATATTATTATGTAAAAAAACAAAATTCACTTTTTATGAATTTTATAAATTATTTCTGTCTAGATGTTCTTTAATATAAATTTAAATGTCTATATATTATCAAAAACATTTTTTTATAAAGTGATTAAAATAACATAAGTTATATTATGAAACAGTATAATTTTGATTGATTTCAATATATCTAGCATCATCAAAGATAAATGTTAAGCACAAAATAATAGAACCATAAGTAAATCTTAATTTTGATTAAGTATACTAATTAATACTGTTTAAAAGAAATGTAAATGATAAGAACTTTCTTTATAATCTAAACATTTTTCAAATAACATTTATGAGTTTCAAATATCTTAAAACTTAAACAAAAAGATTCCAATTCCCTTTATAATATAAACCTTTTTCAGATAATATCTATGAGTTTTAAAACTTTTAAAAATTAAACAAAAAGATTCGCAAATCTCTTAGATCGAGTCTCAGTTGAGAACGATTGTCAAAGAAAGTTTTGATAATCTTTAATAAGGGGTTGATTCTTAGTTAACAAGAAGAGGAAGCTGGCAAGATTTTATGTTTAGGGAGTTTCATCCTATTTTATCTCTAAGTACATAAATTTTATTCTAAATCCAAATTTATGATTTGTTGTAACCACAATCTTAAGGATATATATATATATATATTTTCCTATTCTTGATAAAATGGTTGGTTAAATTTTGTAAATTTTTAGAAGGTTGAACTTACCTAATTTGAATTGGCTTAGTAAGCTGCAAATACTTGAATTGGTTAAAATTTCCAAGGGAACCTCTAATCTCTAATATTTTGGGCCTACTAAACTATGAATTACCCCCTTCCATCTATTATCTTCTCTACTATCTATAGTGAATGAATGGTAAAACCATGCACATGGTTACCCATCACCAATGTTGAAGTACACAAAAATCTCTTATCTATAGTGAATGAATGGTAAAACCATGCACATGGTTACCCATCACCAATGTTGAAGTACACAAAAAATCTCTTATGAGCACTAGCATGGATAATTAGCAATGTACTTGTTCAATTACAATTTAAGCATACACTTGGATTGTCAATACATTTTTTGTTGTTGTTTAAAATGTGAGCCCAAATTTATCAGTGAATTTGAGGTAGTCTCTTGTAACCAACATTTGTTATCTTAAGTTACGGCTTGTTTGATCCTATATGTGGCTTAAATCAAATATTAACTTAATTATTGATTGTTATTCTACTTTTTTTTCTACCATGCTTAAAGTTATCAATGATGACTTAAAAAACTAAACCAAGATGTAGGCTAAGACAATTGAAAATCCTTATATGATGTAAGGGAGCTCCAGAAGCCATTTAGACCCAACTTTTAAACATTGCCAAGTGATGTGGCCCTCCTCTCAAAAGAGAGATTATCTTTTAATAACTATACTTCAGCTTTGAACAGCCATAATTCCAGGTTAAGATAAAGCCAAAAGTGTTATATCTAAAAGTGGAAGATGAAAATTCTAATTTTTTCAGTAGCCTAATCTTGCGTAGGAAAAAAAATTTAATTAATTCACTAATGGATGAGAAAGGCATTACCACTCACAATCCGAATGAGCTTAAAATCCTTATTCTTTAATGCTTTAAAAATTCCCATGGTAACTCTTTAACCTCTACTCCACCTTAAAATTGGATTAAAACTTTCATATTTATAGTCATATCAAAGCATCAGGCAGATGCTCTTCAATCTCCTTATACAAAAGATGTCAAACAAGCAACTTTTAGTATGAACCCCTAAAAGGCACTTGGTTTAGATGGACTTGTAGGTGAACATGTAATCAAATTTGTATTGAGATTCTTTGAATCAAGGAAACTTTTTAAGGAACTTAATAAGACAATCATTTGTCTCATTCCAAAGGATCCTAATCCCTATAAGGTTCAAGAATTTAGGCCAATCTCATTCTGTAATCTCTTCTACAAAATCATCTATAAGACGATAGCTTCTAGACTTAAAACTACTCTTTGCACATTCATAAACACGAGCCAAGGTGCTTCCATTTAAGGTAAAAGCATTAGAGACGTTATTCTCCTTGGTAAAGAAATTTTGAAGAATTATTATAGAGACATCAAAATGAGAATTATGGTTTGAAGATTGATTTAGGATGCATCCGACTCAATAAAATAGGTTTTTTTGTTTGAAATTCTCAAAGCATTTAGTTTTCCTAGCAAATTCGTCGATTGGGTCCATCAATGTGTCACTATAAACTCATTCGATATCTGATATCCTTATTAATGGAGAGCCAACTCAAAAATTTAAGGTTGTATGAGGGCTTAAGTAAGGATATTCTTATCTACTTACCTATTCAATATTTGTTTAAAGGCATTGCTTAAACTCACGAAGGAGAATATTGAAACATCAAATAACTTTCAGTACCAAACTAAGTGGAAAGAACCTTATCTTTTTAATCTTACATTTGTTGATGGCATTCTCATACTTTATAAAGCAAAAAGATACTTTATAAACACCTTGCTTAACTCCTTTTATACTTTGTAATCCATCTTAATGTTAAGCATCAATAAGAGGAAGAGCAAATTCATATATTTAGCAAGGATAGACAAATTAGCGTCTTTAATCTATGGGACCATTGGTTGTTAATTGGTAAAACCACTTTTAGATACTTAGGAGTCGTATTGTAACTTTGAGGCTCATTTATAGAGACTATAAACCTCTCATAGAAGTAATAAATATAAGAATTAGCACTTGGAACAACAAATACTAATCCTTTACTAGTATATTGCAATAAACAAAATCCATTCTTTCTTGTATGAATGTGTATTGATGTGGATGTCTCTTCCTTCCAAGAAAATTGACCAAAGATATAAAGAAGCTACCTAAGAATTACTTGTTGGGTGGAAACTTAATCATCAATAACAAAGACAAACTAAAATGGATGGAGGTGTCTAGACTAAAGAAGTAGGGTAGATAAGGGTTGAAAGCTTTAATATCTATTAACAAAATGCTCTTTGCCAAGAGAATATGGAATCTTTATACTAATCATGAATCCATGTGGGTCAAATGGATCCACTCTGTAACTGCCCAGCCCATCCACTTGCAGATATTGTCCGCTTTGGGCCTTAGCCCGCACGGTTTTGCTTTTCCCCTTCTGAGTCGTAGGGAAGTGATGAAAATGCGTTTGCATTATGTTTCTTTATTTTCATACTGAATTGTATTTTCTGCAAATTATTGTATTTTGTGTACTTGAATATATTTTTTGTGTATAACTTTCCAATTGGAAAAAGGTTTTGCAAAAGAGATTGATCAAAGTGTAATATGTTGGAATGGGCCCTAGTGATTAACGAAATTATGATATTTGAAAAATGTTGGTATCTCTGAATAAAAGTGGGCCTAAATTTTCGATTACTGATTTTCGCGTACGCTTGAAAAAAAATTATATTAATTTTTTGACTGACTAAATGATCTAGCATGCCACCCTCGTGGGGCACGGACTCAGATATCACTCATCGATGTCGAGTTTGGGTCTTGCAGGAGTGGGGTGTTACACCCATGGTCTAGTCCATTCGTCCATGATCCATCATTTAAGCACCATTGCATCCCTAGTCCCACTAAAGACATCTTAAGCAACTCCAACTCTCCTTATCTATTAAGCCAATCAACGCCCCATAACTCAAATCATACTTGATCTTTACTTGGTTAAGTTACCTTAGTTCCTTTAGCATACCTAATCCATGCTAGACATTGGCCAAGATTCACCAATGCTAGCAAAAAGGGTTCTGCAATGTTAAGAGGCTAACAACTATCATCTAAGAACTTAATGTTTCACATTCACCAAGGATCCATTCGTAATCAAGAGATTGGTTCTCACTACAGGTCCAAGTCGAGGATTTAACAAAGGTTGGAGGGCTTTGACCACAACGCTCATGTTTGGCCGCAAATCAGTGTCATATTGCAGACACAAGGTAGCAAGAGCAGCTATCTGTAACAATAGATGAATGGAGGGTTGTTTAGGGAAAGGTCTAGCGCCATAAAAAAGTCCAAATGTTTACTTGTGCAAAAGTTCTTAAGGTTTCCTCCCAGCGGGGAGTTATTGCAGCAATCATAGGGCATATGCACCCTTTTGCAGGTTTAGACATCTCTTAGGTGAATGTAACTGAAAACTTGATAGTCAATGCAAGTGATGGTGGATGGAGTTGGATAAAAGTAATCATCTGCCAACTTTGTCAACACAAGAAGTGTCATTTGGATGATTAACAAAGATCATAGAAAATTATAGCAAATACCTTTGCAATTGCCTTAGGTGGATATTCTCCTTATAGTCTTGCATCGACACATTGCCTAACCCTAATCTTGACTTAACTTTGGTGTAGCCTACAAAATACAAGTTCAATTAATCAACAAGGATACGAGAATAAAAAAAATGAAAGAAGAAAAGGAAGAAAGTTTTGTTCATTTCAACAGATTTTATCACACGGTATTAGTGCTAGACATGGCATAATAAGCAGAAGAATACCCATGTTACCAGACTTCGTTGTCCTCGAGGTGATGTGTGATCAACAGGCTTTCTCCCAGTTAGAAGCTTGAGAAGGACAATACCAAAAACCATAGCAATCACTCTTTGTATTCAATTGTCCAGTCATTGTGTATCTGCCAACAACATAAAGGAAATAACATACGTTAGTGTTCAAGGTTTGCATTCGCTTATCAACATTATAAAGTCAAGAATGTCTTAATAACTTTAAAGTTTGACCACAAGTGAACCAAGGGCAGCAAAATCTAACTCTACGATTTTACTAACTATAAATATAAGACAATCATGGAATAAATTAAACTAACCCTTGGTCCCTAAAAAATTTTCATCATGCGGTTTCAGGAACCTAGTAGCCTTCAAATGAAAATCTCAAATAGCTTACTCAGGTGCACGGTAACCAAAAGTTGCAAATACCATACCGGACTTGTTACCAGATTGAGTTCTGGTACGATACTTTACCAGTACTGCTTAATATCGGGTACCGTTTCGAGTAATTTTTTAAATTTATTAAATAATCCCTAAAATTTTTAAAATTTGCAAAATAGTTCATTGATATATTGTACAATTGTAGTATGTACTTTACAAGTTTACTGTTTATATCAACCCTGTTTCTAAAAATCATAATAATAAATAATAATCACAATTAATATAAAATAATAATATTTTTTAAATATTTCACATGTAAATAATAACTACAATTAATATAAAAAAAGACAATCATCTCATAAAAATATAAAATTAAGAATAATACAAAGATTTAAAATATTACAATAATACAATTTCATCATTTGAATAAATAATAATTACATCAAAACATCCAATAAAAAAATAAATATCCTTAAAGAATTTACAAAAAAGAGCTCATGACGAAGAAACAATCAAGTTTAAGTTAAACCTAAAACAAAATCATTTACAATTATATTACATATATATAATTTAACATAAACAAAAAATTAAAAGAAAAGGAAAAACAAAATCCTGGAAGAAAATTCAATCGTCAACGGGAGGATACCCGCTATAATTGCAATGACCCCAGTTAACATTTGGTACAAAATCCTCATCATTGAGAGGAGTTTTGTCATCATTATAATTCAAATTTAATGCACCAAATGACATGTCAATGCTTTCTCATCCAAGATTATCTTCCAAGTCATTGACATCTACCAAATCCGGTTCTTTAGAAACTCAATCCACCAAAAGTCAATATTATCAATGAAAATTAGATCAGATGAACTACTTATGCTATTAAAACTCTTAGTAAACAATAAAATTTAATTATTAGAAAATTATAAGAAATTATATCGAAATTAATAATGATAATAATATACCTTTCCTGAAACTTCAATTGTAATGAACAAAAACCAAGTCATTCAACCTCTTATGCTCCAATCTATTCATTTTCTTGGTGTGGATAAATTCAAATGTGCTCCAGTTTTGTTCACAGCTTATTGCACTCACAAATTACACCATTTTTGAATTGATCCCACCAAGAAACTATTAGTTGTAAGATAACAAAAGTGGCGTTATAAACAAAATAAAGTAATAATTAATTTTCAACAAATAAGAAAAAAGAAACAACTAATACCTGGAGAAAGTTTTCCTCTTTGTCAAATAGCAATCGATATTCTAAAATTCCCATAAGACAACTTATAAAGCTCCATTTGTGAGCTTAAAAGATCTTGCCTTGCGTCAATACTAATAATTGTTGTAAAGTTAAAAGCATTCCTCTATTAATTTCAGCTTGCTTAGTAAGATCCAGTCTAAAATAGACACTAGGATTCAAAAATTTCCCAGCTGCAAACAACGGAGGAGAAAGTTGTCTTTTCCTTCTCTTATTAATGATAGAAAGATATTGTAATAGCTCGTTTTTCATACTAACGGTTAGAACCCTAGAATATTGCACATGACTATATTATTGAGAATTCATGAATTACATTTCATTCACATGCATATCATTAGCATATACACATGAATTATGAAAGAACTCAATTGACATATTTCGGGGTATGCAAGGTTTAAAATAATCATGATGTGAATTATGTATTGTTTATGTCTTGAATTTTGGTTTGGTGGACTATAATTAGTAACCTTGGAATTTATTGTTACAATTAGAAAATTGATGAATTAAAATGTACATTTGGTTTAGGAAAAATGCCAAGTGGTAAGACAAATTGGCACATGAAAAATTAGGATAACTAAGTAATTAAGTGACATAAGGCAGCATATATACATGATAAATGGAGTACATGCCTAAGGAAAAATGTCAATCTAAGAAAATGACACCTTACACCAAGTTGAATTAAGCAAATGTTGGAAAAGTTTCTGCTAAGTCCATTTCTCTTCTTTTTTTCACTCTCTCCACTAAAACTTACTCCCATCTCACATCTCTTTATTTTGGCTTAAGGCTTGCTAAATTGCTACACCAAATCCATGCTTTTACCCTTCGCAAGATAGTCATAGAACCAGAAAATTGAATTAGTGATGATCTTGTATGCATGAAGAGCTAAGTTGGCTTGATCTTTAAGCTGAAATTTGAGCTAGATAAGTAAGTAAAAGATTGATCTTTATGGAAATTTTTAATAGAAAGATTATGATGATTGAATTAGGATGGATTGTATATGATGTTGATGATGAAGTGTGCTAGAAAATGACACATGAATTGGATACTATTCTGTTTTGTTCTTGATGTATAAAAACCGAAGGTTCTAGGTTGTTTTATGGATGAATTAGATTGAGATTTGAAGTGTAAATGAAGGTGGATTCATGTTAAAAATAGGTGTTATTGAAGTGTTCTTGAATCTAAAAAATTAGAGCTATAGGTGTGTTTATAAAAAGTGACTGTTAATGTCATAAGTGAGCAGAATTTTGTAAGCCCTAGTGTAACCAATAAGGGAGTTAAATTAACCTTAAATGAAGTATCCTTAAAAGACATGAAATCTAGAAATTTTCAAGTGTTAGTGATGTCTCTAAACTTGTAAAATTTGTGAAGTATTAATACAGGACAGTTAAATAAGCGCTTAATCACAGCAAAATAAAAATAAAAGTGGAGTCTCATGTGCATTGCAAATATATCTTTACATGTATCATGTGAATCATTGTAAAGAATGACTAAATTGAGTTGATATAATGTTATGCTATGTTTGTGTACATGTGAATGATTGTGAAAAAAAAAGTACTAAATTGTGTTGATATAGTGATCTGCAATATTTGTATACGTGTTGATGATATGAATGATTGGATTGTTCTGGAAAAAATTATATGACATATTTATATTATAATGTGCTTATTGAGATATGATGTATAATGTGATTCGGTATACAAAACTGTATGAGAATTGATTTAAGCTAATGTGATATACTTGTGAATTTGGTTGTATACTTGTGATATTGTGTTGAGCACATCGATAATGGTTCACTCACAGAGTTCGCAAAACTCATCAAAATTGCAACGTTGTTTTTCAAGTATTGAGGAGACCTAGCTTTTAAGGCAATCTAGTAGCAGTCTAGTATTGTCAATTTTGGAATCAAGCATGGCTCAAATATCTAGTCAGCTGATGTCTGAGGAGTTTAGATAGATTATTTTTGTTAGCATCTCATTTCATATTATATATTTTCTAAAGAACAGTAAACTTTTAGATATTTTTTAATGTACATATATGGATTATAAGATGTAATGACAATGTAAATGATGTTTATGAAATGAAATGAGAAATGTTGAACTTATGATCACTTATATTCTGTATGATCCCATGAATTTTATCATATGCATCTAAATGTGTATAAAATAAAGAATGCTTTCAAAAAAATTTGTTAGTTTAACCAACCAATTGGTTGTAGGGCATAAACCATCAATCTTCCATTTGTATTAAACCAAACTTTTATCTTATACCATATCACCATATGTTGATCATATTACTGCTAGTATAATGGTTTAGTGAAAGACTTTTACAATGTTCTCTATAGTAAGCACCAACTTAAATCTTGCAAATTTCATCTTAATTATCATTATAATTTAGAGTGATTGCCTAAATACATCATTGGATCTTTGATGAGACCATATCTCCTTTCACATGCCTAATATCTCTAATGTTTTCTAGGACATTACTATCTTGAGCAATGCAAGGATTTATATCAAATTTATTAAATAACTTCTAATCCAAAATCATTTCCACTAAATGATAACTATATTTTGGTTTTATTAATAGTTAGTTCTACATTAGAACCTTTCCAATCTCTTAATTATATGGTTCTAGTTCAAGTATACCTTAACTAAGATTTACCTCTAAAGTTAATATCTTTATAACTTTAAACTCAAATATCAGCTTGTATATAGAATAGTGGATATCTTTAATACTTAAAAGTATCATATATCTCAAATATTAGACACCTTTAGTACACTATCTATGTACTTGGACCATAATAGGTAAATAACTTTCGTATCTATCTCTTTATATCTAATTCTTACAATTAAGTTTTTACCTTTTCATATCTGATATGAATTATTCTTGGACAATTATATTTTTAATATTAAAAATACGAATTATTGTTTTTTTAGCAATATGTCTCAATGACTCCCACTAAAGAGGACATCTATACTTTCATTGATATTCTTATAAACTTCTCATAAACATCATGAATTTATAATCATATTTATTGAATTTATCATGAAAGTGAATCTTTCAACAATTATAGCCTTGTAACTATACATTAAATGAATAAAAGTACCAGTTCGAATTAGATGCATGATCATGAGATTTGAAATTTTCAAATTTTCAAATTTTATCTTACTCCCACCACTTATCTGGAGACCTGGTCACTTATAAGTATACATTGAAACAAAGAATTTTTCAATAGGTTCGTAAGATTATATCCAATCTTTTGGATATCTTATAAACTTTAATCATCCAATTTTGTTTAAAACTTATTGGATAATACATGCTTCAACTAAGTATCATATTACTAAATCATTAATTTTGTCTATTTCAAAGTCATAACACTTTATATCTAGTATAAAATCTTACTATTTGACTTAATTGGAACTACTAAAGGTAAGTTATAATATTAGGCATAAGTATAGAAGAAATAAATATCGCATTACATAATAACTCATATTTTATATTCATCCTTATGCAAATCTATACTATTATGGAATTTAGATATGGAGATATTCACTAGAGCATGTCGTTCCTTATAGATAATCAAAAAATTTATATCTCAACACATCAATCTCATCGAAGTACTTCAACATTCTAAATGTTTAATTTCTACTTAGATTTAAATAATTTTGAACTTTTTAAAAAATTTAAATCAATATTTCATTTAATACATCTAACTGTATCATATAAAGTTATTAGTAATCTAATGAAATAAAATTATCATACTTTTAGGAATTGTTATCACATCCCATACATCATATGTATAAGATTTAACAATTTATTGCCATCATCATCCTTTTACAAAAGGTTGATTTGGTTATTCTTCATCCCATCAAGTTTCACATATCTTATACGATTCATAATCAAAAGGATACATATATCCTTGAATGTAACTTTATGATTTCTGCCATGTTGATTTAAACAACATGGTATAAAAGGATAGTTTCGATTATCTAACTTTCCATTCATGGCACTTATATTAAGCATAAGTCTCTTATGATTAAGTACATACAAACCATTTGTATAAATTTAGATCATGTATTTTTGCTTAACGATCTATTCTCAACATGCTTTGAACATTGTAATAAAGTCGAATCTAAATTTATATCAAATACTTATAAGCATGGACTAGAAATATATGATCTTTATTATATCGCATATAGGCAAGAAAAGTCATACAACTAGAAATATATGACCTTTATTATATCACATATAGGTAAGAAAAGTCATACAATCATTTTTCTTCTAATGATAACTATTAACATATCATAGAAAAACCTTTGATTGTAGTCCATATTTATGATTTTAGTAAGCTAAATTTGAGTGAAAAAAATTCCATCAAGGTACTATACCCTTTTGACTCTACTCCTTGCAACCTCTTGCATTTTTCTATGATAATGTTGACATACATCTTACATATGGTCATCAAAGCTTAGGAGACATTATTCAACTCAAAATGTTCATACATTTTATCATTTATATAATGTTAATATATCTTTAAAAATTTGTCACTGAATCCTCATCATGGATTATAGCAAAATTGCAAAATGGACATACAAATTTCTTTATTACTTTAAGAACTCTTCTCAAACATAACCTATATATAAGAAATTTGGTTCACTAACTCTTAGTATTAACTATACTAAACAAGGTAAATTCTACTCAAAACAAAATGTAAATGTAAGTAAAATAAGTATTGGTTATGTGTTATGACATCCAAATAAGATTAGGACTTTAATCATGTATTTAGTCAATTTTTTATTCGAAATAATAACTCTCATATTCTGGTTGAAGGGCTCTTAAGTCACTTAACAAGCCTCACATAAACAGAACTATGGTTTTATTCTTAAATAATGGAAGTCTACAATGACGTTCTTAATGTGTCCTTAATATTTTAATAAAAGATTTAATTTTATTTGTCTCATCAAATACAAAATATCATGCGCACACACACACACAAAATACAATTTAATACACACCTAATATATATATATCAAACATATAAATAAAGCATTAAATTTCTCATTCCAATCTTAACAAACTATATGCATGAAATATAAAGTTTCATTTGATTCTAGTTATTGATATTCATAATATAAAAATAATATTTCCAACTATTTGTAAGAATAAAAATAGATTAAACCTATTGTTTTCTTAATAAATTAAATTCCTATTCCAAATAGAAATTTAATTTAATTTGAGAACAAATTTTAAATCTAATTGAAAAATATTTCCAATTATCTTGACTCCTTTGATCAAAATTTAATTGAAAAGAATGTTCAATTAAATTCGCTTCTTACCTATTATAATTTAGAAAAACCCTTTTTTTCAAGATTCAACAAATAAGAAATTCTAATCCAATTAGAAAATTATTTCTAATCTAATTAAATTTCTTTATTTCAAATTGATTGAGATAAATTAAAACAATTTTATTTTTTAGAGAATTATTATTCTATTTATTCAAAAATTGTGTCTTTATTTATTAATAATAATAAGTTTCTTGATTTATTAGATATTTTCTTAATTAAATTTGGAAAGGTGTTTTCATTTATTAATTGAGAAAATAGCTTTCTTTATATTTTTTAAAATAGTTTTCTAATTTATCAAGGAAAGAATCTCTAATTAATTAAGAAATTAATCTTTAAATTAATAATATAAATAACTTTTTAAATTAAATTTAAAGGTTTTTAATTTAATTTTAAAAGTGGTTTATTTTTTAATATTAAAAAATAGTTTTCTAATTAAGAAAAGATCATTAGATTGTTGAAACACAATGTAACCCCTATCTCGACATTCAACAACAATTTACTGTCATCATCTTATCCAACACAAGCTTGGGCTTATGGGTTTTCACAAAACCAAATTTTACTAGAGATGAACCAGTTTGATAAACTAACAAGTGGCTACAGATTTCTAAAGATTTTATAATTTATTGAAATTTCTATAGTTCTCAATTTTGAATTTCTGATTTGGTGGTTTAGAGTTCATAAGGTATTAATCTAAAACTTTTTTAGATTTAAATTGAATCAATTCAACTTTAGGTTTAAGGTTTTTTATTTCGATTTCAAAATTCAAGATCAATAATAATCGAATTTTTTAATCAAATGATATAATTAAGATGGTTGTGATACTGTTGTTGAAAAATCAAGGCAGGATCTAATCTTGGGTGTAATACAATAATTAAGTAACTTTTTCATTTATTTTTTAAAAGCTAAGAGCACTTAAATTTTATAAAATAATTAACATATAAATCATAATAAAGCATGAATCGTAATTTGTATCTTATTCAGAAGCTTCATCCTTTTTTCGTCTTTTCCCTCAAATTGCTTATAAAATCAGCTCATCTTAACCACCGTAGTCTCACAAGCATCGAGTCTCTTAACAATATCCACAAAACATATACAGATAACTCTGCAACTATTGCATAGAAGGTTAGGCAAGGAGTGATAGCTCCCTTGAAGTCTAAGCCTATTTATAATTAGTTTAGGACATTTTAGTAATTTAATTAAAATTTAATTCTAATTTTACTTAAATTTAATTATAATTAAAAATAATTATAATCGAATACCAACTATGTCTAAACAAGATTCATTTCAATTTTATCCTTATTTATTAAATATCTCATATTTAATTATAAAATTTTTCAAACTTTACAATCAAGTCCAACTTGATTAAAAGACCTTTTATATTCTTCAACTTATTGCTTGTGTGTGACCTATCACGTTCTCAAATATATTAGCAATAGATATAAATTATAGTTCTAAATCATATTTAGGATTATATAAATTAAAATCTTTTAATTTAATTTTAAATATCTAATTAAACAATTTATATCCATATATTAAGATTGGCATCTTCAGAAAAAGCCTCTCTACTAATTAGGGGTGAGGTTGTGTACTATTAGACCTCTTCAGATCATACATACTAGCAGATTTTTACTGGGTTGTTATAAAAAAAATAAGATTGACATCTAATAACATATCATGACCACCTAAATATTTAGGAATTGTGAAGTGGCTTTGACTAACTTTTTCGTCATGATTTGTTTCCTCTAATTTAATCTTTTCATTATACAATGTTTCAATTAAACATAGAGCATAAAATTAATGTCTACACTATTTGGAGTCCAATCAGATTAGTTATTTATGATTAGTAATTGATAATTAATGGCATTTATAAACTATTTTATAAAGTGTCATTCTAGCTTCACCAAGAATTTTCTAAATCAATACTAATTGAAAACAATGTAACATTCTCTCTAATAACTTTAGGGTGATAAATCCTAAATTAATCACTCAACTAACTCTTTATAATTCATACTATATACAATGACTATCGATTTAGTTACCCAAGTCTAGAATATGTCATAAGTAATATCAAAATATAACAATCCATATATGAGATACTTTGAAGATATCAAGTCAAAGGATCACTTATATAATTATCACAATAAGAATTTTCATAGACATACAAGTAATGTTCCAAATATATTTCTTATATGGTGTTAGTTTAGTGAACTTATTCTCTTACAAGCACACGAATATTTGTTTAAATATCTCTATACTTTACTCTAAAAGAACGATTACTCCATTCATAAAGAAGAAAACATAATATGTGCTAGTCTTGTTATGCTTTAGTAATGTCCAACCTCAATAGGAAAAATAATTAGGAACAATTTAGTGATAATACATGAATACAATATGAATCTCATAATTATGATCTTATTATAAATTTCTTTTAAATGTATATTTATCTCATAGATTTTATCATATATATTTGAATATGTATAAGATAAAGAATACTTTTAAATTATTTTGTAACTAAACTACAACCAATCGATTAGCTGTAGAGCATAAATTAATATTATCATCATTTTCCAACATGACGGGACACTTAAGCTTAGCCCTCACTTATTGTATGTTATATGAAACTATTTTGGTTTTATGATAGGACTATTAATGTACAATGTCACACGCCTCAAATATAAGATAAATCAAATTTATTGAATTTATTGGTGATTTGTTTACCTAATAATAAAACATATAAAGATGTCAACTATCACAAAAAATATCATGTACATGTTAGGATAGGTAATGACTAATTTGTCATGACTTATAAATTCAGATAATGAAATCGTACATGCCCAATTTCAAACTTGACCGATTTATCCTGGATAATAGATTCATACATGGCTCAATCTGGCACTGCTTAATGTGTCTTGTCCAACCGTCTCGCACCACATAAATCACACGAACACAATTAACAGCCTAATATGCCTCAGGTACATATTAAATATAAATATTGTATCACATAATTCACATACATTTAATATGATGAAAAACCCTTAATTATATTCAAAATTTTCAAAAGAAAAAAATCAATTTACCATTGCCCTTAGTAATAGTTTGTGTAAATCTTTCCAAAATAGAGATGTTAGAAAAACTTAAATTCAGGACATAAAAATAATCCACCTAGAAAATTTTGATTGACATGTATCACTTGTTAACTTTACCAAAAGTATATAAAATCCCTTTTTCTATACTTTTTATATCCTTTGGATGCTACTGAAATCTCCCTTCTTTCACCTCAAATTTGTCTTTGTCCTTCCATGTCAAAACTCTCTCGTTTTTCCTCCTTTCTATATCATTTCTAAAAAGTAAATCTGTTCTACTCATGAGATTCTTCCTTTCACGTTGTAGTAATTGACAATCCTGACGATACAACTTCTCGCGTCGTTGTTCATATAATAATACTCCACCCCTTTTGCCTTCGGGAACTAATCAACTAAAGGCTTATAAAGAAATAAAGGATTTCAAAAAGAATGTTTTAAGTATCAAAATGTCTGTCGTGGATGACACAAAACTTTAATAAAGAGAGAGAGGTTTCCTTGAGAGAAAGGAGGATGATGCTAAAGAAAAAAAAAAAGTTAAAAATCTTATCCAAACACCCTTTACACGGTACACGACAAGCATCAATTTGGGGTCTCGAAGGTGTTGATGTGAAGAATTAGCATTTTTAACTTTTTGAGACAGGCTTTGATAACTTCTTCTAGTTATCGTTCTTTGCATAAAGAAAACAATCAATCAGCAGAGTTCTTAGAAACTGCGGTGTTTACACTAACCTATAATGGCATATATAAGATGCTAGACTGTACCTTTCACTCAATTATTTTATTGCAATTTATGTACAATATTATTAATTGATTTAATATATGTATTTTTATTTTATATATTTTACCAGTTATATTCAATATTTAATACTAAAAATAAAAATCTCAAATTTATTATTATGTAATTGAAAATTATTAAGCGACTATAATTGTGAGATTCAAATTACATTTGAGTAGTATTATTAAAAAAAATTTGTTATGATTCTATCAGAATAGATTACCGATGGAATAGGTAAGCTAGCACATATGTTGCTTCTTTTTTATAAAACATTAATTAATCTCACAAGTTAAATTATAATGATACTTAAACAAATATGTGAGTATTTATTATAAAATAAGTTCACCAAACTGAACTAATAATGAGACTCTTGAAAGAAAATTACTTGTGTATTTATTAATGTCCTTGCTTGGAGTTTGGGCATCAACAAGGTCGAGGTTGAGAGCGATAACATGTAGGTGATTCAATGGCTCAATAACCCTAATCAGGAGAGTACGGATAATGCACTCATTGACAGCATTCGGGAGCTGATGT
>JANIJF010000005.1:42045482-42055578 GCA_024520955.1 Erythroxylum bequaertii
CTGTAGGCAAGTGAAGGATAGAGGTCGGGATCAGTTCGTGTCTGCATTAGTGTCGCATAATTGTATTCTGAAAATTTTTGTAAAGGATGCTTGTTGTTGTAATGAGCCCAATTTGGTTATGGCTTTTTGGTCATTAAATGATTGTAAGTTATTGTCAAATGAGTGTAATAACTGAAAATGTTTATTAATGAACGTGGGCTCAATTTGTTTACTGTTTTCCACACGTATGAGTGGCTTTTACAAAAAAAATAAAATCGTATACTGAGTTTTGACCGACTGATGTAGTACGCCACCCTCGCGGGGCACGGACTCGGATATAACGATATCGGGTTCGGGTCACTCGGGAGTGGGGTGTTACAAGATTCCTATAGTTCAATATATACGGTGTTATCCCCAAGAATTTTTTACTTCTGGTGAGGAGGATAGAGATGATACACTGGACTCTAGTTATTCTAGAAACTAGGTTATTACATATACTACATGTCTCTATAAGATGGTAAGAAGATGGATGGAGACATATACTACATGACTCTGTACATTAGACTCTAGTTATTCTAGAAATTCTAGTTAGTCTTGTGCTTCTTATATAGATAGGCTTTAGTAGTATACTAGTTGAACTAATATTGTAAGTATTTTTCCATTGTTTTATCAATTCAATCAATTACCTTTTAAAAAAACTCAAGAATAAGTTCAAAGTTATTCTAGAATATATTATTCTAATAACTGAACACTCATTATTTTATATTAAGGTTATAAATTCTGGTAACCAACTTGTCAAAGTAATCTTATTTTAAATTAAGAATAGTTTATTCTCAACAATGATAAGTTGATAACTAATCCTTATGTCCAAATACCCTTATCTTCATCCTCGGAAACCTTAGCACCAAATTTTATTTTCCCTTGCTGCCTCTCTAAAGCAACTCTCGTCTCTATTGATTATCCATTTTAAGGAGTAATGGTTGCAATTAGTCTCTATCACGACCATTCTGTTCTTTCCAAAACATATCTCCTTATCCCCAGCAAAAACACCCAAATCAAATAGCACAATAAGCAACCAACATTCTCCTTATGGCATCGATGGTATCTTCTTTTTCATATGACTACCAGCTCTAACATGTATTATAGGCCGCAATCAATGATTACACAAGTGATATGTTTCTCTTTCAACTTACTAGTCTATATTAGCGACAAAAACTCCTCCCATCATTGACATGATTTCCATAATACCTAAAAATGAGACCGTAGACAATTTTGGTCCTTAACTCACCAATCCATGCCAACGACAATGATTCCTCCTAATAATCATCTTGCATCCTTTTCTTATTGTAAAGGAGAAATTCTTTTGTTAAGAATCATCACCCAAATGCCAGAGTGGTTGTGGTGAGGGAATTGTAAAGAGGGTATGCATCCTTTTCTTATAGAAAGAGTGATAGGTCCAAAGAGGTATGTCATACATTTCAAAATTTAAGTTATAATCAAGGAAATTATTCCTGATTTCTACCAGTGATTTGAAGTTTTGTGGTGGCCAAAACTACATACCTTTAGCATCTACAAACTTGTGTGAGTGTTGGCAAGCCTTGGCTAATTTTCGACACTCAAGATACAGAACAAAGCAAAGACTTGCATGTAGGCAAGAAAAAATGGGCATCATCAATGAAAGCTTGAGAGTAAACAAGCGTTGGCATGCGTTGGTGCATGTTAGCAAAAATCATCAACAAAATGCAAGATTTGAATGTAAGACCAAAATATGAGCTTGAGATGGACTCCAAGGACTTAATGTGTGTTTAAATATGTGAACCATGACTAATAGATTTGACATAGGTAAGCATTGAACTGGATTAGTGTGCTATGAATGACTTTGGGCTTGGATAACTCATCATTAATGAATGGAGATCAAAGGGAGATCTTGAATGATGCGATGTATAGTAGATTTATATCAACTTTAAAAGAATAAGACCATATGGGAGGATTATCATAAGATAGTAGAGTTCTTCATGGATATGAATGTATCTTCTTAACTAACTATAATCTCTTATCATGTTAGTTGTGATGTACTTAAATTCTATTAGATAAAGTCCTACTTGGATGAAGGTATCATCTAATTGGTTAGTGTGATGTAATCTAATAAAGATAAAGGTGATCTAGTTAGTTCAATTCAAATAGGATCCTGAATTATAAAGCCAAAGGTACCTATAAATAGCTTATTTAAGTCTTGCTCCTCACAATGGAGATAGGGGGAAGGGGAACACAATAAGAGAGATAATCCTTTGTATACTTTTAAGAAAGTAATAAAGATTGACTTTTACTATAGCTCTTGTGTGTTTATTACTGCATATGATTATTTAATGCTTTCGTAGTATTCTTACTCGAGTATGAGACTTAAACATTATGAGAGTCGTGAGACATTTGAGAACAAGGCCTTCTTGGTCAACGATCTCATGGGAAGGCTGAGTTTTCTTTAACGAACCTAAGTGAGGTTGTTGTTGAAAGGTGTATGTGCAACTTTGGTATAAATTCAATGTCTAGAAAAACCTTTATAACACCAAGACTATAAATCTTTGGCATTTTTAGTTAGACCCTCAGACTATAAATCTTTGGCATTTTTAGTTAGACCCTGAGCCATTGTTCTGATAGAAAGTGACCTTTCCAATGACTATAAAATATGCTATCGTCATACTTAAAAAAAGCTCTCTTGGGTCATTATATATGTTTTTCTTGCTATTTTATTTGCTTTATTTAAGACACTATTTGGTGAAAACTTATAATCAAGGAGCTTATTACCTTAAATATTTTGGCAGTTAGGAGGATAAATATCTTCTTTGAAAAGGATCTTGCAATAACTCAATAGTGACTTCTCAAATTGAAAATGAAATTCAATACTGAATGGTGAAGTAATTACTTTTTCTTCTTCATTTACAAATTAATACTGGAAAAACATATAATGTCAAATTCCACACTACTTGACTATATATACACACAACTTAATCCAAATAACTTTGACCTGGAGGCCTAATTGTGGTCTTTGGATATAAGGTTAATGCAGAGCCATATCAACCCTCGCATAAATGTAAATAATCTGATATGATTTGACTTCTAAAACCTAATATATCTTCCAACTTTGGTCCAAGTATATTATAGTATATATGAATATGAGAATACCAATAAGAAATCTAGGTGCTAACATGTTTGTAACTAACACTGTATAGTACGGAGTACTGAGGCGAGCTGGTTGGATCCAAAAAGCTTAAGCTTTTGACCAGAGTCGCAGTGAGAGTAGATGCTACGTACTAGACCGTTATAAATAAAAGATTAAGACTGGTTGAATCTAAATGGGAAGAAAACGTGAACGGCAGGATTTAATCCTGCAGGAGCAGAGCCCACATGATTTGTAGTCATGCTCAATAACCACTCTGGCACGTCCACATGCATGCATTGCTGCCAAGGACTATCTTAGAGACTTGCAAAACCAAGTGCTGGATACGCATTTTTGGATCTCCAATCAAGTCCAGGTTATTTTGGCCTTTCCTTTTGTGTTATAAGTATTCCTCACAATTTTACCTTTTTTTAATTTTCTACCGTATTCCAATTTTACTCAATGATTTGAATGCAAAACTTATAACAAATAAGTTTTTAAAAAGACCGACAAAGATAGGGCGTTTTGTTACATTTCTATTTTCTATTATGATTTTAATTTTTGTTTTTTCTTTTCAATTTCTATTTATCTTTCAAATAAAAATAGAAATTTGTTCAGTTGTTAATGTTATGTAATTATATTTTTATCACAGCTAATAATTATATAGTATACAAAAATTTTATTTGAAATTTAATGGTGAGAGGCGTGCACGAAAGTGCAACAAAACTTTGAGGGGTCGCGAGTTCGATTCCCAAAGAGGACAATACTGATTTGTGTTGGATACCGCGGTATAACCCGCAAACACACGCCGAGGTATAACCCTCAAGCACCCACGGGTGGAGTGTGAGGTCCAACATATATTCTTTTACATTTTTAAAGTAAAAAATGAGGAAAAGTTAAGGCTCAAGGCTTAAATAATTTCCATGCAAGAAATTATCGATTAATGTTGTCACTCAAATATCATTTTTTATCTCAATAAAAATAATTTCTTATTAAAGTCTCCTCTCCCTTCAAATGATCATTAATAATAAATATAAATACTTTAAATTAACCATTATAAGTCAATTTAATTGTAATTGATTTTTTAATAAAATGAATAAATATATGCTCTTCTAAAAGAAAATAGTAGAGTAACCTTAATCCCAAATTCATAGAACATCAAAATTTAAGCCTAACATCAGCTAAAAGTTAGGCTATCAATTAGAAGTTTACAAACACAATAGCAATCAACTATTTAGAATAGTAAGTCTATCGTGAATCCTTACTACTATAGTTGATCACATCAAGGAGGAACTGACTCTTTTTATTCTATCAAGTTCTATGTAATATATATATGCGGACCGAGCTTCCCTTAGCTAACCTTCATTATTAATAACTCGTAAATATACATCATTGTTTTCTATATGAATTTTTTTAATTTGTTTTGTGGCTATAAAGATTATTGTTTCTTTTAATCCAAATTGCAAAAACCGCACAACTGAACGTAAAACTAATAAGATCATGTTTCTTCAAAACTTTCAAATTGCTTGCTTAGTTTGTAATTCAATCCCAAGTAGTCTAGACATAATGCAAATTAAATAAACAAAGTATCCTTCGCGAGGACATATAAATTACAAATGATATTGTTTCCTCCTCTCCATTGTATAAAGAACACAACTTATCTAAGATGTTGAATTTAATTCTGTCCCTAGTTCTTGGTCTCTTGTAAATGGCTAGCCATAAAATGAAGAAGGTTTTGGGGAGATTGTTAGCTTACCAAACGAACTTGTAATAGGGTATTATTTGCTCAGTTGGGACAAATATTTCCATATAAGAATGATCTATAAAGGTTTTTAAATTATTTCTAGACCATATCTAAGTGTATAATCCATCCTAGTTAGGATTATTAAGGGTTGGTAATCTTGCCTGTTTTGAAAGAATCCTCTATATCTTTAAAAAGGTTTAGTTTGGTTAATCCAATTTGTGATGGCAGCCACCCTTATCGAGTTATGAAATGAAATGAGGGTTTCCTGTGAATTATAATTATGAAGAAAGAAAATTTTTAGTTGTTAAACTAAACCTAGGTATCTTTTCCATTCCCAATGAAGCACTTAAATTTGCTAATCACTTGGATCTTAAGACTTAAGATTTTGTTAAGGGTCTATGATAAGTTTTTTTCTAGGATGAGTTAACCTAAATTTGAAACCTTTAAGAAAGTAGACATAGATATGTTTCACTCATAAAAACTTCCTATCAATTAGGAGTTTGCAAATTCCTTTTTCTAATAGAACTTTAATCATGGCTTTTCTCGATTTCATTTTTAGGCCCCCTCGACAATTTGGTTTACAAATATTTGAACATTTGATCTTGGCACTTGGAGCATTTTTTCTTACCTACCCAAAGGAAGTTCCTTATTATTTTTTCAATGTCCTTGATTATGTCAATAGGTAGTATTAAATGAAAATCAGTATATTGAAGGTGATTTAGTATTAAATTGATTAGTTGAAGTCTTCTAACTAGGGCGAGGAATTTGTTGCACTATTTTTCCGGCTTCTTCTAGATAGCTTCATTAAGAGGTTGGTAATTCTTATATGATAGTCTTTTAGTGATTATAGGAATGTCAATGTATTAAATGGAGGCCCCTCTTGTTTAAATCATATTATGAATCTAATATGCTCTACAAGACAATCACATCTCTTAGATATAAGGAAGCTACTCTTGTTTAGGTTGATATTAAGGCCTAAAAGTCCGTCAAAATATGCTAATGATTTATGAAATTCATTAATGAAAACACTTTTATCCTCATGGAGTAGTAATAAATCATCAACAAAGGATAAGCTTGTGATATTGAGTTTGTCACACTTTTAGTGGAATTTGAACATGGCCTTTTTTTTGGAGCTCTCTTGTGTTTAACGATTCTTGTCAGAATTTCTATACCTAAAGTGAACAAATAAGGGGACATGTGATTACCTTACTTTAATCCCTTGATTGCTTCGAAATGGTGTGTATGCTCACCATTAATAAGGATGTTATGTGATAGTGTTAAGATCATAATATGACATCTTAACAAATTTAGTAAGGAAAAACCTCCATAGATATAAATAGTAGGTTTAACTCAATGAATTGAAAGCCTTCTTGAATTCAAATTTAAGTGCACAACTTTTGATTTCCAAGCTCCTATGATAGTTCTTAAAGATTTCTTAGGATATTAAAATATTATCCCCAATTGATCTTCCTTTAATAAAGATACCTTGGCACAGATTGATATATCACTGAGGATTGACTTAAGGCAAGTAGTTAGGGGCTTGGCTAAACCTTATGTATAGCATTATAATATGACATTGTTCTATAATTAGCTATAGTATAGGGGTTATAGGTTTTAGGGATAAGGAAGATATGAGTTTTATTAAACTCAAATAATAGAGTTCTATAAGAGAAAAATTATTAAACTATGTTGATTAGAGATGTACCTCTAACTATATAACTGATCATATGATATCAGTGACTTATCAGGTCCTAAGATATACAGAGCATTCTTTATGTCCATATTTAAGAAAATTTTGATTAAAGAATCCTCAACCTTAGTGGTAATTCCTTTTGGAATGTATTTTTTAATATCAAAAAGAGAACATGATTTTAATACCTCAATGCCTAGCGACCTTTTAAAATGATTTAAGGCTAGAATATTAAGTTCTTCTTTATCAATAATTAGGAAGCCTTATGGAGACATTATTTAATTATAATTCCTTCTTACTAGAATAGAATTCTGGAATAATGTCTCCTTCCCTTATCTAGGTGATAATTGTGATTTGTTTAATTAGATAATGATGTACTCCAATGCCTTTAGTTGAAACTAGTCTTTTCAAATTTTAAGGAATCATCTCCTAAACTCAAATTCCCGGTTCTTGAGCCTTGTTTAAAGTTTAGAGTGCTTATGTTTTACCATTCAATGTCATAGTTAGTGTACCTATTAAGAGCTTTTAGCTCCTCTTTGATAACCCTTAATTGTATCATACATTTCATAGCCTGTAATCCAACTACATGCTTAATTAGTTCCCTTTCCACTACTTCATTGAATCCTATAATGATGGCTAAATAATTATTGAATCTAAATGGAGTGTTTCAATTCAATGACTTATTATTAAGTAGGATCTTAATAAGAAAATGGTCTGGGTACACATATTGGGGAATTTTGTGAGGTAGTAGGAGTTCACTATAGTTATATCCAGTTTCTTTATCAAAAGCCATTCCCTACCCTAAATGTTACTTTATTTAAATAGGTTTCTGTCAAATCTAAGATTTTAAGCTCCAATCTAACCTCAATAATTAACATCTTTATTATAATATTTCATAATATAATGTATCCCATCCACTTCTTAGTGTAGGAGTGTATAATGGAAGTCCCTCGTTAAGAGTCATGGTGAATCCCTCCCCACTTATTAATTCATCAGGTTATGCCATAGTTCCCTCCTTTGAATCTCTAGATTGGCAACATAAATTTGTAGTGATATTGATTCTTATTATGTTATTTAATAATACAACTTGACAATATAAATTGATTTGATTGTTTAGTTTGTATAAGCTTATATGGTAAGGATCATAAGAAATTAAGATCTTATAATTATAATGCTCAATATGATTACTTGTAGTGTTCTTTTTATGAATAAACTAAAGAACATTCTAAAATTGGAGAGCTTTTATTTTGGACTTTAGGAGACCAACGAAATTTTATTTCTTAAGAAAAAGGTAATCATAAAGCACTTATTTCTTATCAAGATTATTCAATTCTTTTAAATTCTAAGTTATAAAATTCAAGCAAAAGAAGAGGGGATATAATCAGTCTTACTACTCAACTTTTAAGTGATGTTATTTTTTGACACTGACTAATTAATTCAAAAGAGTGGTTAATTTTTGCACGTTTCGTAGCATTTTTCTATGACTCTATTAGTTTCCTTTTGGAATGTTCACTAATGAGGCTTGCTTGAAATGTCTTAGAGGTGTAGGGGAAGTTAAAGATTGGCATAAGATAGTTTGGAATCCTAATCTTTCTCTTAAAGCTTATTTCCTCTTATGGCTTATTGTTAGAAAAAAAAATTCCAATCCTTGAGAAATTGAGTTTTTAAATTTGAATGACACTTGTATCTTATAAGACTACCATAAATTCTAGTAACTATTTGTTTTTTGAATGCCAATTCTCAATTGGGTTTGGAAAGAAATCTTAAAATTGTCAAATAGAGACTTAGACTGCATGAATAACTTATAAAGAATAGATAGAGATCCAAGGGGAATTAGACAATGTTTTTAAGTAGCTTGGGAACTTGGATTCAAAGTAGATGGAAGGAAAGAACCAACAGATGCCTTAAGCAAATAAAAAACCTAATTCAGATAAACCTAAGCCTGATTCAAATAAAGGAGCGATTGTTGCTTAATATGAATGTAACAATAGGTCACCTAGGTACTGCCAAAACGTGAAGAATGTAAACTAATATTATGCAATAATAAGGATGAAATGGCCCTTAGTACAGGAGGATATCAAGGTGCATACAAAATTGGCGAAGGGAAAAGTGGAAACAAGCACTTTAAGTATAGGCAAATAAGCTAATAACATATGCAAACTTACTACCTTTTCTACAATTCACAAGTAAACCAACATAGGATCTTAATCTATAAAAATGGAGAGTACCTTTATGAACTAAGTTTCAGTAGCTACCGTGTTGATTTATTCAAATTCATGATCTTCTAGTTTTACCACCTTTTAATTATTTCCCTATTGAAGATCTCCTGGACGCGTAGGTTTTAGATACTATAGCCCCAAAATTTTTGAACAACTAGAAGTAACTAAGGTGAGATGCATGCTCTTAGAAGTATCTGATAGGAGTTGCAGGAGTTAATCAAGACTTGATCTTCTTCTCTTTTATGCTAGAAGGAAATAGGACATTCAACCTTGTGAACCTCATAATTATTGATGTAGGTCCACTTCGGTTAAGCATCTTGGGTTTGTTGCTTGACTTTTGTGTTAAAGTAGTTTACTTAGTATACTTTGTACCTACTTTGTACGTAGCAAATTCATTATATTAATGAATTTCTTTAAGTAAAAAACAACTTTTATAGCCTTATCTAAAGAGTGGTTACCATCTGCATTTACCTTTAAGTTTCTTTCTTCTTTATCCTTTAATAGACTAATATTCTAGAGGGAAATTATAAAATTTTACTTATAAATGGATGTTTTCTATTTTAATTTTAGCTTTCTCTAGTCCTAGCCCCTATTTTTAAAGAATAAATGGCTTACCATTCGCAGTCTAAGACCTTAACTTATGGATTTTTTTCTACAAAAGAGGCATTAGCAAACTTGATAATGAACATTTCCTCCTCATTAATCAGAACCTATTCAAAACCTAATTTTCTCAAAGCTGTTGAGCCCATACTTAGGGCATTTTTCTTGTTTATTTGAGATTTTTTATTTTTTGTAATTAATTCATTGGTATTGTTTTTTAGATTGTAACTCACTTATTTGGAGAAAAATGAACAAATTAGGACAAGTTTCAGGTGATTTTGAGCTATTTTGACAAGTTATAAAGAAGCTAAAAAAGTTTATGGTCTCTAGACATGGTCGTGTCACGTGAACACACCTATATCTATACCAACATGCCTATGTTAATGGTAACACGATTTCAAAGAGTTACATGGTCTCTGGACACATTGGTGTTATATAGACATACTCATGTCTAGTGCTTATATCTACATTTTGATCTCATATTTGTTTTGAATTTAAAAGCTTTGTAATTTTTAATCAAAATGGCACGCTCATGTTAGTGACTATATGTAACATCCCGCTTCCGTAGAACGGGTGCTAGTGTACATGCCTTTATGACTGTCCTAGATTAATTGGTACCGGAAAACTGATTACTGAACGGACTGATTTGGCAACTGCACTGATTAAACGACACTGATAAATTTAGAGAAGGTATGATATTTGAGTTATTG
>JANIJF010000005.1:42538904-42549903 GCA_024520955.1 Erythroxylum bequaertii
AGAAAATCTCCTCCAAATATTTCTTCTCCTTTCCCACCAAAGGATTTTGTTAACCTAGTTGTCCTTGAAGAACAAGAAGTAAATCAAATTGGTTGAGGATACAACAACAAGGAGGAGATAGATTGCTAAAGGAAAAGATTCAAAAGCAAAGGATTTGGATACAAAAAGAAGGAGAGGATAGCGTAGCAAGGATTTAAAGCCGTAGCAAAGGAGTCAGTAATAATCTTCATCTTATTCATGTTTTTTATTATACATATACCATATCATGTATGGATTGGCATGATGATTTGGATATGTTACTTCCGCTGCGAAAATGATTTCTTAAAAGTTTTGAAATCTACCATTTCTCCAAATCTCCAAATATAGCATGCTTTCTTTATCCGATCCAACAATTACATCAAGAAGAAAAATCTCTAAAACTTCAAGTTTCCCCTTAATTCATTAACCATCATGAAACTGCTAGTTAAAGCTCTAGACAAAATCAAATTAGAATGTTTCAATGTGGTAGGAAATGGTAACAAAACTTCCCTTTAGATGGATCATAGGTCTCCTTTTGGTCCTTTGGAACTACATGAGGAAAAAAATCCTCTAAGAGTTGTAATTAATAAAAATGAAACAATAGCGCATGCTTTATTAGGAAGAGATAAATTAAACTTGTTACTTACAAGTTTTCAAAAAATTTTGTCAAACGTTCTAAGTGACAGAGAAGATGAAGTAATCCGAAAGAGAACAACTTCAGGCAAGTTTTCTGCTGATTTATGTAAGGAATTCCTTAGTGATTCAAGCAATATAATCAACTATCATAATTTGGTATGGTATAAAAATCTACTACGTCAATGGATAAAATAAGAAGATTTGCACATCTTCCTAACTAGTGCATTTTATGCAAAACATTAGTGGAATCCACTGAACACTTGCTTTTATAGTGTAATTACATAGCTCCTCTCTGGAATAAGACGTTGAGATTATTTAATCTGGACAATGCACCTTAAAACTGGATTTAAATTATTGATTAGAGCATTGGATTAAAGCCTACAATTGAAGGAGACAAATGAATATAGTAGCATTATCCTATTTAGTGACTAGTATTTGGGATGAGAGAAACAAGAGGATTTTCTCCAATTTAAGAATAATCAAAGAAGCCCTTTTCAACTCAATACATATCATAATTATATATCACATCCTTATTTACATGATAAACAAAGATTTAGTGATAAGATCAACTGTAACTGGTGCATCTTATAAGATATAATGTGCATTGTAACTACCTAGATCAAGCCATCAAGCTAGCTCCTTTTATATAGAAGGCAAAGGTGATAATTTTTTAGCTTGCTTCCACTTATAATGTTACTTGTAAAAGCTCAATACATTCTTTTTCTTTCTTCAAAAAAAATTTTGAAATTCATTTTTTTACTAAATTTGAAATCAACCTAATTAAATTTTCTCCATTAATTATAAAATTGGATCAATTTAAGATTTTTTGTCAACTTTATTATAAAAAATGTGCTAACGATGAGCATAAAAGTTAGGTTGACAAGTAAACTTATTATAAACTCTTAGCACCCAACAAATTATCAGGGTTGTATTAACTAAGGCTTGCCTTATTGACTACCTTTTTAAGAAAAACATTACATTTTATAAGTAGGCCTAAAACATTGACCAAAATTAAGACATGGTATTAAATAAGCGCCTTTTCCCTTCTTAATATTCTTCAATATAGTTTAAAAATTCTCATCTTTTTTCTGTAATAAAGAATTAGCAGTTGCTATCTTTTTTTACAGCATGTTAGGTAAATCTTTGGTAATAATCTACACATGATAAATTATCATTTAATTAATCAATGACATAAAATTAAACAATAAATTTTTTAATATTTTTAACCCACTATAACTCCCACTCTCTAAAATTTAGATGGGTTCATAAAGTCAAGAATATTCAAATACAAGACCTAACTTTTGGAGGGTTTAAGAAGACTTTCCCACCTTTTAGAAGGAACTTTTCAATTTAAGTTAAAAGACTTTTAGTACGATCCAAGTTATAAATCCAATGAGGGCGTCTTGACAATAAAGTTGCTACGGTGCACATGTTAAATAATAGATGTTATGAAAGCTGAGAGAGGGAAGTTAATTTCTTAACTTTATATAGAACAAATGAAATACGTTAACTAAGGCCTGTTTATTTCCTATTTTTAAGGTTTTTTGTTGTGGTTTTTGTAAATTAAGAAACAACTATTAAAATCATGTTTGGTTAAACATGTTTTTATATTTCATGTTTATAAATAAAAAACGGCAACTATTTTACGAAAACGTAAAAATAACGTTTTTCGTGATTTCTAAAAACAAGTTTTCATAAACGTTTTTTTTTTCACAAAAATAAGGTTTTTCTCTCTTTTGCACCGTCTTCTGTGTCTTCACCGGAGGTTTTTCTCTCCTTTGCACCGACTTCTACGTCTTCACCAGTGTTGCAATATCTCTAGGTTTGTTTTTCATATTTATTTGTTGCTTTTATGATTTCTCTTATCTCTCTTGTTCATAAGATCAGACCCATAACAAAATTAAAAAAAACTACGCGGGATGAAGAAGAGATATGAAAACTGTGAAAAGATAAAGAGATATGAATAAAATAACAGTATTATAGTTGTAACCATACTTACTAAAAACAAGATGTAGAACTTTTGCTTTGGCCATTAACTTCTGCAATTTTTTGTGATGATAAAAAACCAACACAAAACCTGAATATGTTAAGCAAAACATAGCGCAGAGGAACCTAACATTTAGCTCTTCAGTTTTTGATTCAGCTAAACATAACGACAACATCATCTTATTGTTTATAAAGAACCAACACTGTGAACGGCTATCAACTAATGCATATAAACAACACGGTGAACAACTATGATTTGAAATCTGAGACAGCTATACGTGATTTCTTCTTCCTCACGTTTTGCAACTGAATTCTTGGACTTAACGTTATTCTCTCCCCTTGTTCTTCTTATCATCGCGTCTTTAGCACTATTTTTTCTTCACATCATTTAATGTTATTTAGCATAAAATTTATCCTTACAAAGCCTCTTTACTTCTCATTCTCGTGTCTTTAATATAGAGCCTATCTTCTTATAAAGCCTACTCTTTACTTTTGTCTTCACATCATTTAATACTATTTAATGTAACAGTGACTTTATCCTTCTTCACTTCTCATCCTGGTGTCTTCAGCATGGAGCCTATCTTTTTACAAAGCCTAATCTTCAATTTGTCTTCACATTATTTAATGCTATTTAATGTAGCACTTTATCTAAGCCTTTTCTTCACGTTATGGCAGAGGCTTTATCAAAGGTAAAGCCTAAACTTCACCTAATTTATTGTCTTCGTAATAGCTTTAAGTTTGCTAGTCTTCACATCATTTGATGTGGCAGAGGCTTTGAAGCCATAGTTTAAGTTGTTCTTATCTTAACGTAATAGCTTATTGTGAAAAATTGAAACATTAAATATATTTGTACATTAGTTAAATTTGATATATATGTAATTGTACTTATGTTAAATGCATTTGCTCATAAATCCTATTGAAGTGGCCTATTACTTGAAGCTGAAACCGAACTGAAAGAACGTGTAAATGATTTACTGTAGTGGTTTTGCTACCAGGTTTCCTGTTGGACCCCAAACTTTTCTTTGAAGATTAGAACAATCAAATGAGAAATTTTTGGCAATTAGTCATATGAGTAAAGAAAAAATGAATGAAAAATTTTTGAACCAAAAAATGATAGACAAGAGTAAAGTAGGGAATGAGAAGAGTGGATAGATTCATGATTTGCTTTAATGTTTATGGTGGATAAAAGATTATGAAATGGGAAGAGTTAAGATGATAGTTAGAAGTAGAATGAAAAAATAAATAAAATTGAATTTGTGTAGTAAGTTGATGAAGAATATGTACGTATGTGTATGTTTTGTTATTGGTGTTTAAGATTAACCATGGATTAAAATTTCCTTACGGATGATATTAATTTGAAATGGACATGAGAATGAGGAATAAATGAAGTAAACAAGGTGATCTTGGTATGAGTTGTGTTAAAGAAAGATTGTGAAACAAAATGGGTGGTTGATCTGGAAAATTGTTCAAGGAATATGCTACAGTCCTTTAGCCACAACTTTTCCTCTAGTTATTCAAACAATATGATTCTTGATTTGGATTAAACTAGAAATATATGGCTGCATGTCCTACGAAGACATTAAATTTAAATTATGTCACTAAGAATCTCAAAATTTTGTCATGAAGTTGAGAATTAGGTGCAGTACATTGCTGGATGAATGTAAAATTCGTGTTATGACTTCAGGGGATGTTCTGGATTGATCTAGATAGACAAAGTTGTCATCTAGAAAGTTGTAGGGCTTTTGTTTATCTTTCCAACGGTATATAGTATGGAATTTTTGGACATCTGAGCTGAAAGTTATGGTCCTCATGAGGGAAGATGTTCAAGAGTGAAGTTGTATCTTCTATGTTTTGCTTCTTCTAATTTTTGCTTCTTCTGTGATGACGTCACATGGTCTGTGATGACATCATATCTTCTATGTTTTGCTTCTTTAGCTTTTTGCTTCTTTTGTGAGGACGTCACGTGGTCTGTGATGATGCCATATCTTCTATGTTTAGCTTCTTCTACTTTTTGCTTCTTCTATGATGACGTCACATGGTCTGTGATGACGTCATATCTTTTATGTTTTGCTTCTTCTGCTTTTTGCTTCTTCTGTGATGACGTCACATGCTCTGTGATGATGTCATATCTTCTATGTTTTGCTTCTTCTGCTTTTTGCTTCTTTTGCCTTTTGCTATCTTCTATCTTCTGCTCAATGTTTAACCCTTTAGACGATAGACTCAATATTTGATGTCTTCATAAAATTTGTAGATCTTGAAGTTCTCTTCCTAACCATCTAACGAACACCTAAATCTGATATCTATAGGGAAAGTTATGGCAATTTTCCCCATTCGTTTGTCTTTTTCCATTAGTCTGCTTTTCGTCTGTGCCTATCTTCTGTTTCCTTTTTGATCCCTCAGAAGATAGAATCTGTCTCCTAGGTCTTTATGAAAGTTGTAGATCTAAAGTCCTTTTTCTAACCATCTAAAGAACACCCTAATCCGATATCTTTAGGAAATGTTATGGCAATTTTCCCCATTCATCTATCTTTTTCCATTAGTCTGCTTTTCGTATGTACCTATATTCTATTTCATTTTTTTATCCTTCAAAAGATAGAATCTGTCTTTAAGGTCTTCATTAAATTTTACATCTTAAAGTCTTCTTTCTAACCATAGAAAGAACACCCCAATCCGATATCTGTAGGGAATGTTATGGTAATTTTCCCCATTCATCTGTCTTTTTCCATTAATCTGCTTTTCGTCTGTACCTATATTCTCTTCCATTTTGATTATTCTGAGTGGGCCATTGAATGTTTTATATTTTACGGGATTTTCAAAAATTTTTCTGGAATTTTCCGGAGAAAATTCCCGGACCGGAAAAATCGCCAAGTGGCGAACCGGTCGATTTTCGGTAGCGAAAATTGCTACCCAATGGCACTGTCATATTGGGTATATTATTTTGGAATTGAAATTAGGGCCATTGGACTAGAATGGGTCCAATTGCATTAGGGTTCCTATTTACTAAGTTGTTTTTAGCCTAATTTGTCTTTTTGCTCTTTATCTTAGCCAAGTGTCATATGACACATATGAAGTCCATTTAATGCATTACTTATGGCCATTCTCGGTTATGTTTTGGTGAAAGAGTGAAAGAATGCATTCATTGTTTAGTCTTCCCTCTCATCCGAAACCCTCTCTCCATTCTCTTCCTTTTTGAGTTTTTCCTTTGGCTTTGGCCTAACCTCCATCCAAGTGTTCCTTCTTTGTGAATATGGCTCTAAACCTTCAATCAAACCATGCATGAGAAGTAGAAAGTAAGAAGGTGAAGTAGTTGGAGATTAGAAAGAATTGAAGAGAACTTGAATTGGTAAGGTTTATGTTAAGCTTTCATTATGTCTTTAATAAATCATGGTAGTGGATGCATTCAATGGGACTTTTGGTGCATTTATTATGATTATTGATGCTTTAAATTTGATGAGAATTATAGTGTAAATTGATGGGTATAAATGTATGGTGTGTTAGGATAATGAATGATTATGATTGAAGTGTTTTTAGCTTGATTTTGAATTGAATATGGATGATTATGCTTGCAAAGAATTGAAGAGGTAGGTGCTGCCAACTTATGGTAGGTATTCCTAGTGAATGTAGGAATGATCTAGGGATTGATTTTGTGTCCAATTGGGATGCTTATGGTAGTAGAAGTTCAATTGGCATGATAGAAGTTGTGATTGTGGCAAGATAATACCTCTTACAATGCAACACATGTTCATGCTGGAACAAAAGTGTCATGAATGAAAAATCCTCTATATTGTGGCATTGGAGATTAGTACATATCTCCATAGAAAGGATTAAAAGATTGTTGACTGACAGAGTACTTAATACTTTGGATTGTGTTGATTTTGATATTTGTGTTGACTGTGTAAAGGGAAAGCAGGCTACCAAATCAAAGAAATGTGCCAAGAGAAGTTCAGACATAATAGAAATCATATATACAGATATTTGTAGTCCAAATATGGACTCGTATGGTCAGAAATACTTCATCTCATTTATAGATGATTGTTCATGATATATGTATCTCTATTTGCTTCATAACAAGAATGAAGCACTAGATGCTTTTAAAACGTTCAAAGTAGAAGTAGAGAAATAATGCAGTAAGCAAAATAAGATCGTGAGACCTGATAGAGGTGGGGAATATTATGATAGATATACTGAAGGTGGACAAACACCTGGTCCATTTGTGAGGTATCTTCAAGAAAATGGGATAGTAGCCCAATACACTATACCCAGATCTCCGGAACAGAATGGTATGATAGAAGGAAGAAACTGAACATTATTGGAAATGGTACGAAGCATGTTGAGTAGCTCCAAACTTCCCAGGTCCTTGTAGACTGAAGCTCTTAAGATGACTGCGTATATATTAAACTGGGTACCAATTAAGGCTATTCCAAAGACACCATTTGAGTTATTTAAAGATTGGAAACTGAGTTTGCAACGTCTACGCATTTGGGGATGTCCTTCTGAAGTAAAAATTTATAATCGATAAGAGAAGAAATTGGACCCGAGGACCATAAATGGGTATTTCATTAGATATACCAAACGGTCTAAGGGATATAGGTTTTATTCTCCAGCACATCACACTAGAATTATGAAATCAAGAAATGAAACAAAATTTCATGAGAATGACTTAATTAGTGGGAGGGATTAATTTCAAGATACAATCTCTGATAATGATCATATGGATACTTAACCTTCCACCTCAAACAGTAAGGTGATTGTCATTCATAATGTTTCTTAAGTTCAAATAAACGTTGTACAACCAACTGTTAAAATTCAACAACCTAGTGTAAACACAAAAAACAATCAAGAAATTCCATAAGTTGTTGATAGTCTAGTAGATCCAGTTATTTAGGAATTACTTGACAACATTCAGCAACCAGTTGAACAATAGACTCTTTAAGAGAATGTTGGTGCAATATTAAAGAGATATACTAGAATAAAAAAATAAAATATTACTAGTGATTATGTTATATATCTACAAGAACCTTACTATAATATAGGAGCTGAAAATGATCATGAAACCTTTTCACAAGCCATGAGTTACAATGAATCAAAATTTATGGTACAATGCTATGAAGGAATAAATGAATTCTATGAAGAATAACAATGTTTAAGATCTTATTGAGTTGCCTAAAGGAGCAAAACCCATATGTTGCAAATGGGTATTTAAGACAAAGAAAGACTCAATAGGCAAGATTGAGAGATACAAGGCAAGACTCATTACTAAAGGATTCACTCAAAAGGAAGGAATCAATTACACAGATACATTTTCTCCTATGTCTAAAGTATAATTTTGTCATTGGTTGCTCACTTTGATTTAGAATTGCATCAAATAGATGTGAAAAGGGCTTTCCTAAATGGTGACTTAGAGGAAGACGTTTACATGAAACAACCAGAAAGATTTTCCTCTACTAATGGTGAGAATTTGGTTTGCAAGCTTAAATGATCCATATATGGATTGAAATAAGCATCCTGCCAATGGTATTTGAAATTCCATGATATTATTTCATCATTTGGTTTTGAAGAAAACGTCATGGATTAATGTATACACTAGAAGGCTAGTGGGAGTAAATTTTGTTTTCTTGTATTATATGTGGATGACATATTACTTGAAACCAATGATAGGGGTTTGTTATATGATATGAAACAATTTCTCTCTAAAAATTTTGAAATGAAATATATGGGTGATGTATCTTATGTCATTGGCATAAAGATACATCGAGTAGATTTCGTGGTGTTTTGGGTTTGTCTCAAGCAACCTATATTAATAAAGTTTTAGAGAGATTTCAGATACAAGATTTTTCACCTAGTGTAGTAGCCATTATGAAAGGGGATAGGTTCAATTTGGACTAATGCCCTAAAAATGATTTTGAAAAGGAACAAACGAAAAACATTCGATATGCTTCTGTAGTCCGAAGCTTGATGTATGCTCAGGTTTGTATAAGACCTGACATAGCATTTGTTGTTGAAATGTTAGGCAAATATTAAAGTAACCTAGGATTAGATCACTGGAAAGCTGCAAAGAAAGTATTGAGGTACCTTCAAGGGACCAAAGATTACATGCTTACGTATAAATGCACTGAGAATCTGGAGGTAATAGGTAGTAAGATTCATATTTTGTTGGGTGTGTTGATTCACAAAAATCAACATCAGGTTACATCTTCATGTTTGCCAATGGAGCCATATCTTGGAGGAGTGCCAAGTAGTCTTTAACTGCTACTTCCACTATAGAGGCTAAGTTTGTTCTTATTTTGAGGTTACATCTCATGGTATATGGCTAAAGAGTTTCATATATAGGCTTAGACTTGTAGATTCCATTTCTAGGCCATTGAGGATATATTGTGACAATTCAACCGTTGTTTTTCTAGCTAAAAATAATAAGAGTGGTAGTCGAAGTAAACACATCGACATTGAGTTTGTATCTATAAGGGAACGTGTTAAGGAAAAGAAAGTGTTTATTGAACATGTTAGCACTGAATTGATGATAGCTGATCCTTTAACAAAAGGTATGCCACTAGTGAAGTTCAAGGATCATATTGTTAGAATGGGATTGAGTTCCATTATATAGTTTTCATTGTAGGGACAATGTTATTTTCATGAAACTTTTATAATATTTTATCATATTATGTTGCATATTATTGAATTTTGAGAAAATTGATATTTTGGACCTGAAATAAACATAGTGTTTATTCATTAATTCATGTTACTGCATTTAGTTGATACAATTATAGTATACCATAATATAAGGAAGATAATACTCCATTACTTACTAGAGGACCTGTCGCCATGATTCGTATATCGTACTTGGACCGGATTAGGATCTGATACCAAGTTAAACGTATGGACCAAGTAGAAGAAAGTGAGAACTTTTCCTCTTCTTCTGTCATAAATGGTCCAAACATTATGTAAGTTAATGGGTATGAATTCTTGGTTTTAAGGTAACTGATATTGTGCTTGATGGAAGCACATTCGTATAGGTTGTTTTCTTGTTTTTAGGTCCCTAAGTCTTTTCTATTTTAAAAGACATACACCATCATATTGGGGATTTGAGAGCTTAGAAGAATTCCAAAACACAGCTCTTCAAACACCAAAAACAATGACAGGAGGTATTTTGTTTTTCTTCTGCATTTATTTTATATGATATTCTAATGTATATTATTGTTGAATATATGTTAGAATGTGCTTAAAGGGGGCATTGTTACAAAGAATTGAGCAAGAAGACACGATGGTGATA
This sequence comes from Erythroxylum bequaertii, assembly GCA_024520955.1. Classification (NCBI taxonomy): domain Eukaryota; kingdom Viridiplantae; phylum Streptophyta; class Magnoliopsida; order Malpighiales; family Erythroxylaceae; genus Erythroxylum; species Erythroxylum bequaertii. The sequence continues at coordinate 42,548,812 of JANIJF010000005.1, forward strand.
AACAATGTTTAATTAATACTATCTATTTTGTAGTTATATACTACGCAAATTATAGTATGACATATGTAAGTGTAATTATATGTGTATCTGAGTGTATTATAATGTTTATGACAAATATGCCATATCCTTCTGAATTATTCTTCTCTCCTCCTAACAACTCAACAAATCTTTTCTCTCTCTACCACATTTTGCGTGTAGTAAAACCTAAGCACAAGCATTCACCATCTTAATAATATTAATGGACTTACGAATAGAAGGTGAAAGCAACTTAGGATGGTGTAGGAGCCAATTTAGATTAAGGATGTCTGGTTTGAAATTTGTGACAATAATAATGTGAAAATTTGGTTGTGGTAACTGTTATAAAGGTTTTTCCTTCAGGTATGAACTTAACCCATAAGATGCACCAACTCCTTTATACGGTAATCTCACTTAGCTCCGCTAAAGCAAGATTTAGCCTTGTCCCGTGATTGTTGATCAACCTACTTATTCTCGAATGCCTCACAACTCTCGTAGCGTTTCACTCTCATTCTCTTGTAAGAAAACTACGAAAGAACTAAATAATAACAATAACAAAAGAACACGAAAAAGAGATATAGCTAAAAGCCATCCTTTATTACTTCCCTCAAAGTATACAAACAATACTCTCTCCATCTCTAAGTGTCTCTCATACTCACTTCTCATAAGAAGAACAATGCTCAAATGAGCTATTTATAGGCATATCTAGATGACTAAGTTAGAATCCTAATGGAACTCTACTAGCTAAGATCACAATCTTATCATATCTTATCTTATCAAATTACATCATATTAACCAATAGATAACACCCCCATCCAATTAGGACTCTATCTAATAAGATTAAGCTACATCGCAATAATAAGATAAAAGAATACATTATCTAGGAATGATTATCCATATCCTCAAATATCTCCTCTATCTTTAGATGATCCTTCCACATGATTTTTATCTCTGAAAGTTGATATCCACCCATTATGATCTTATCCATCACATCATCCAAGATCTCCTTATCTCGATCTGTTGATGATCAGTCATCTAAGCTAATAGTACACTGGTCCATCAAATGCTTACCCATGC
>JANIJF010000005.1:42564222-42576069 GCA_024520955.1 Erythroxylum bequaertii
AATCTTTGATGAATTTTATATGCATACTTTTATGAATAATTTGTATTTGTTTTCACCAATTTTTTAAGTAATTTTTTCTCATATATATTGATATGAATAGGTTCTGGTTATCCTGAGAACCGAACCTGAAAATAGGTTAACCGATCTTATAGGTTCTTTAGGTTCAGGTTCAGGTTCGTAAAATTGTCGAACCTGACATTCAGGTTCAAGTTTAGGTTCAGGTTACCCTACCATGAACACCCCTAATCCTTCCTACTCTTGCCCAAGGTCGGGCCTAGTAAATAGGAGTCAAGCCCAATGTAGATAGATAAGCTATAATATATTAAACATTATATATTTGGTCTATCTCCTTTAACATCAAAGCCTACCATTGGCCTCGACATGCAATTTATCTGTGAGTTACTCTTAAATTTATCTGGCTCTCAATTTAAATCTCACACTCTTATATCATAGGATTTTTAGAGGGAAAAGGCATACACATAGGAAAAGAGCAAAAGATAAAACTCTGGTGGTAGAAACTAAAGGTTATTAAGATACCATATCTAGTTAATTCCCAAAGAGTACTCTTTGTGGTCATATAGTTTTGACTAAAACCTAGGTTTTTCTCAATCCATTAGAAAATCAACATTGAACTATTTTAGACTTGGACAAAACCCTTGAAATTAAAACACAGAATAATGCTTCAACAAGAGAACAAAGCAGTAACCATGGATGTGTATGATATATATATAGCAAGTTAAAAACTAAATTTACAACCATGAAGATCAAAAAATAACGAACACCACTCAATATATATAGAAGAAAAATATACTTAATCATATGCAAGCATCCTCAAAAAAGAACTCACACAACCAATGTAAAAGATGTTTCCATAAGTTTTAAAGAACAAGTCAAAATTAAATAGAAGAACGTAACCCAAAAAGCATAGGAGTAAGACATGTAAAGAGTGAGCTTAAACTCTCTTTTCTTACCTAAGCCCCTTATTACCATTTAGGATAACTATCATTTGAACTTTTTTTTTAAAGCTTAGACTTCAAATGGAAAAAAATGTTTAGACGCTTGACTCCTCCTCCAGTGGGTTCCTTCCATTGCCCTTAACCTCTTTTCCTTATAACCTCCATCCCAGCTATAAAAATCAATATGTTCCTTTCCCTACTCCTTCATCTACTCAAAAGAGTTGGAAGTAGGTCCTTAGAGATGTAACAATCCTCTCTTTGCACTATTATACTACGTAGGAGATAAAGGGAAGAACTATCATTGCTCATAAGATCGAAATACTTAGAGCTGGAGCTGTTGCCTAGGAGTCTTCCTTAGTTGAATTCTTCATGGGTTCTCACCCTCCATTTCCTATAATCTCAAATTGGGCAAAAAAAGGTTTGGAAGAATAAAGGACTACAAGTTGTTCTCCTTATTAAAGATAAATTATTAATTTTCTCATTTCTTTCTCAAAATGATGCATTTAAAGTGATAAAATAGGGTCCTTGGCATCTTAGATAGCTTCCAATATTCCTATAAAAATGGTAGCCAAGTATAAATTTGAGCATAATTAATCAAGAGAGCATTCCATATTTTAAAAATTTTCATTAGAATAGTGAACCAAGGTTTGAGCTTGTTATCTAGTTACATTGGCAAGAAACTATTTCAAGATGCAAGGGAAGCAATGGAAACCTATAGGGAAAATCTTTAAAAAGAAGGATTATTACAAACTAATTGAGATAGAAGCATATGATGTGTAAGCGAAGCAGGTGAAGTAGCAAATGATAAACAATAAGATACAAAGTCACTAGCTCATTGAAGATGTGAATCAACTGGAAGTTCAGGAAGTTGTGAATGCAAATGCTATCAACCTGAGTCGGGATAACGTTCCAAACTCTCCTAATGATACAGGTATGTTGAATGACATTACAAATAATCTAAAGGAGCAAAATAGAGAAGAAGGAGATATTGTACTTGGAAGAAAGGAAAATAAGGTAAATATAGTTGAGCAAGAGGAAAGGAAGGTGATGTTGTGCATGGCAAGCTAATAGGTTACACATAAAATGTGGCAATATTAGACTTAATGTATAATTCCTCTATAAAAGTCAATGAAGAAGGATTTTAAAGTTTTAAGAATATGAAATCAGGGAGCAGAAATAGAGAAAAAGCTTCAAACGTATAACCATTCTTATATAGAATGTTCATGGATTGAATTGCCTTTAAATCTTTAAGCTTTAAGCGATTTTGTCACTTTGGAACATCCATGGCTCTTAGGTATGTTAGAATAAAAGATTAGTGATGCAAAAGAGCTTAAGAGTCTATAAAAGAAATAAAAGAGGAAAAATTAGTCAACCATAAGCCTTATTATTGATGGGATACAGGATGGGAACTGAGTCGATGAAAAAGAAAATAACGGCTTAATTTTGATTATTTTAGGATTCATTATTATATAGGAAATAGTAGTAAGATAATTATGTTATTCTAGTTTTAGATATGTTATTCTATTTGTGTAAGACATAAACATATAGAATTTTTATTATAATATAATTAAATTTGTTATAAACCCTTTCATACTATAATAAAGTTTATATGAACTTCTTTATAAATATGTGTATCCTCAGCCCTTCAATAATAAGTTATCCTGAATTTTTTCTACAACATTGAGTTTTCAACTAGAAGATGTGATGCTTTCTTCTAAAAGTGATTCTTAGACCTTATAAGTGATTCCTAGTTTCCTACTCTCCTTTGTTTTTTTTTTCACTAAATTCTAGCAATTAAAATCATAAAATACTAGCCTAATGTTAGTTATATTTTTTAATTTTGGGAGTTTTAGCTACTAGTTAGCACTTCTTCTATTTATCTTACATTAATTTTGGTATTAGAGATTTGATTCACAATGGCAATATATAGTGAAAAGGCTTTTAGAAGATTACTCAACAACCAAAAGCAATATCAAATACTTTTGAGAATTACTGAAAGATTGGACATTAATGACCCTTGATCATAAGGACCTCCAATAACTAGTCCATAAAACAACATCAAATTTATAGGATCAATATTTATCTTATTCTATGTTAAGAATGACTTCAAACAAGCTAGGGAGAATTGAAGCAAATGAGTTTAAAATTTTATAGAAGAAATAAAAAGAAAAAATTAGTCAACCAAAAGCCTTAGTTTAGTGGGATAGAGGATGGAAATTGAATTGACAACAAAAATATTAAGGGTTGAAATTTAGATTACATTAGGATCCTTATTAAATAAGAAGTAGTAGTAATATAACTATATTATTCTAGTTTTAGTTTCATTATCCTATTTGTTTAGGACTTAAACATATATAATTTTTATTAGAATAGGATCTAAATTTGTTAAGAACTCTTTCCTTTTATAATAAGGGTTCTAAGATCTTCTATATAAATGTGTGTATCGTCAAACTTTCAATAATAAGTTATTTTGAAATTTTTTCTACAAAATTATGTTTTCAATTAGAAGGTGATGCTTTCTTATAATAGTAATTCTTAGACCTAATGGTGATTCTTAGTTTCCTACCCTCTCTTATATGTGTTCTTCATTAAATTCCAACAACCACAACCCTAAAATCCTAGCCTAATATCAACCATACTTCCTAATTTGTGAGTTTTTGCTACTAGATAGTATTTCATCTAATTGTCATACATCAATTTTGTATTAGAGTTTCGGTTTACAATGGCGTATAGAAGAATACTTAACAACTAAGAGCGAGATGAAGTTTATTTGAGAAACATCAAAATATTAGACATTAATGACCCTCAATCATAAGTGCTCCAAGAACTAGTACAAAAAACAACATTAGATTTATAAGATCAGTAGTTGTCTCATTCTATGTTAAAGAAAACTACAAATAAGCCAGGGAGAATTGAAACAAATGAGTATAAAATTTTATAGAAGAAATATGGGAGGAAAAATTAGTTAACTACAACCCTTAATTTTTTGGGATGGAGGATAGGAATTGAGTTGAAAACAGAAATAATAAGGGTTGAATTTCATATTATATTAGGATCCTTATTAGATAGAAAGTAGTAGCAAGATAACTATGTTATTCTAGTTTTAAATATGTTATCCTATTTAGTTAGCACTTAAACATATAGAATTTTATTATAATAGGATTTAAATTTGTTAGGAACCCTTTCCTACTAGAATAATAAGATCTTCTCTCTCTCTCTCTCTCTCTATATATATATATATATCCTTAGTCCTTCGATAACAAGCGATCCTAAATTTTTCTACAAACTTGGGTTTTTATCTAAAAGGTGGAAAACTATCCTTTTAACAAGCTATCCTTCTTGGAAATTTTACAGTGGTTGATAACCAACCATAGTAAGTTCCTTAATAGTATTCTAGCAGTGTATCTCATTAGAATTGCTAATTTTTTGTGCTTAATTTAGAAGGAATGTAATGTTAGGCGTTTTAAGCAATAAGTGACTTATAATGCTATCACTTTAAATCTCACTCTTATTAGCATAAAAGAACAACTACTCCTATGTAAAGATTTTAGTCAACTGAGCTGGATTATTAAACGGGTATAGAGACTACAGTAACAAAGTCCCACATTCATATACAAATCCATTGTAGCTACTAGCTAAGTTGGTGTTAATATTCATTTTCCAGAGAAATGAAGGATGGCACTGGTATAATTTTATCGCCCATGCAAGTTTTGCTTTCAAGAAGATTCTATAATAAGCTTAAGCTTACCTTATTAGTTGGCGAGGGAAGTTGGTGAAGTTGAAGCTTGGAAGTAAACTATCGCATGCAATTAGTTCTCCCTACTAGGCCTCCTACTGGTTTTGTTGTGGGAAGATGTCATCAAATGCTAATAGGATTGTCTACAAATGTGCATGTCTTCCATATGTTAAGTTAATAGCTTGTATACTTGGTTAATAGTTTGTATGGATACAAAGATAATTCTGCTAATATATTGGTCGTTGTTTCCATACATTGGATGCTACCAAAATGTACTAAACTTTGTCTATATTTTCAATGAAAAATTGTAACTTTTCCAAAAAAAAGTGAGTTATAAGCATAAAAGAATTTCATGAAGATAATGGAAGAACCATAAAGAAGCAAGAAGAATCAAAGACCATATATGAATAACAAAGATAGAGTATAGGTATTAGGGGTCCAATGCAAATTAGGGATTAGATGATAACCGAGTTTAGTTATGGGGAAATTAAAGGAAAAATAGGGGAAATGGGTTTGTAATTAATAAGTTAATTCTATAACAAATCTTAAATTAATATCTTTATTGCACGTTAAATGTCATATTGGCATATGACTTTATCTAGCATGCCACGTAGACCAACATAACAGGGATATAATATTAAGTAGATGGAGGCATAATATAATGAGCCTTTCTAGGGCAAATTATTCTATTTTAAGAACGTTATAAGGGTAAACTAGTACTAAAGATAATGATAAGGGCCATCTTAAATCTTTTGTCAAACGTTGAGGGGTCTTCTTAGAACTTTTGTCAATTTTTTATACATAGTACTAGTATTGTTTCTAAATAGTAGTGGCATATCTTATTTAATGTTGTGTTTTTTTGTATATGCATATAATTTTTACAATATAGAGTAATGGTAGTTAAATTGTTGGTTAATATATTTTTAATATAAATAATTGTATATTTTGTACATTATACCAAAACAAGAAATACTTGAATTAAAACATGAATCTAGGTTTAGAATAAAACCTCACAAAGTTACAACTAGAGTCTTGAATCTGCTTAAATCAGAGTATTTAGCTTTAGCCACACATGAGTTTAGTTCCAACACCAAAAATAGAAGGAAAGATGAAATACTAGGAGAAAATTACAAAATAAATGAAAAATAATAATGTATGAAAATGGTAGATGTGTTTTTGTATTTTTTTTCTTACTTAAAGCCTAGTTTGTTTCTATCTTGCAACGATCCCTATCTAAAACAAATCCAAATTCTTACATAATACGGTTGGAAATAAGTTTCCTAATTGAATTTCAACTCTTAAAGTGAAACTGGCATTTGACGTGATCTCACCTTATCTACTGTAGAAATCTGTCAAAATTTTCCAAAATTCATGATTTTGACTAATAATGCTCCAATTTGATGCAACCTCTACTTGTCACCTCCTAGAACAAAACAAATGTTAATTTTCCTATTTAAGCACCAAAATATACTAAAGAAAAGAAATAATTCCAATTAACATAAGTGAATAACATCTTATCAGCCCTCACTACCAGATAGGGCTTTGCTCTCTCTTGCTTCTTGATCTTAACCCCTCTCTCTCTAAAAAACATAAGTTTCATCGACCTCCGTAATAAGCGTTATATAACTCAACATATCAAGGTTAGCAATAGTCATCCCTAAAAGAGTGTGAAAACTACCTAGGTTTTTTGCCAACTTGGTCAAGTAAGTACCTCCACAGAGGGCTCCTTTCTTCCTAGTGCCCCATATGTTCCAAAAATTTGGCAAAATAATAACCTAGATTACATTATCGTTACTTTACTTTACACTAAAAATAAAACATATAAGCAAGATTCACCACATTATTGCTCTCCCTCCTCTAGACAATCATCTACATAAGAAAATATCTAAGAACAAAAGTATATGAGCACTCTTACTATTTGATGGTTACTAAGCTTATCAAGGAATTCAATTATTGCTCTTATATAGTATATTGACTCAATATACTCAAGTGTATAAAACTCTCATTGTATCCTAAAATCAACATCTTAATAAAATTTACATCTAGAATGAACTTTATTGCATTTCTCCCATCCAATTTTGCATTCCAATTCACCATAAAAGTGGTAACAACCTCAAAGGTTAGCTCTTTATATGAATGTTAATCAATATCAAAAAGTTCTCTACCAAAAATCTTCTATAAATCTCCTCAAATCCAAACATAATCCTAATAAAATCCACACTTATATTTGATTTAAAAGGTTAGCTCTAAGATAGACATACCTTTTGTAAAATATGGCTCCTTAAAGGTAAGCATTGGATGTTCATTTAGAGTCATTTCCCATAATTATGCTTAACTACTTAATGCATCTTGAACGACTTTAGCCTTAACCTATTTCCTGTGGATAGTTATAAATTCAATTTTGTAGTTAGATTGAGTGTTGAAAAGTAAAATTAATTAAGGAATAGTCTAAAACACAAAAATCTTAAAATAAATTAAGTTTAGTGTCCCAAATTGTTAAAAATCTAGATTAAAGGTGAAAAAGCTGGTGAATATTGAAGAAAACTAAGAGAAAATGTTGAGAGTGGTTTGGCTATGAAGTAAGATTTGGCCTGTGGGTATTTGAATATTTTAAGAGGAGTTGAGAGAAAAATTAAGATAGTAATGAAAGTGAGACTCTAGTAAGATCCCTTATGTTTTAAAATTTTTGCAACATAGCTATGGTACAAACCATCAACCATTTTGAGTAAAAAAAATTGGGACATCAATATAACCCAGATTATCAATCCTCTTGATTTTTCTTTTTACATGACCTAGGCACAAACATATCCTCAGGCCATAATTTTCATCATCTCAAACATAACCTAAGGAACAGGCATGTCCTTAAGCTACGAATCCTCTTGTATCTTTAAACATGTAGATGTAGTTTAGAACACGAGTGTGTCACAAATTGTCAATCCTTCTAGAAAAACTCATATACCAATATAGTTTGAGATATGAACATGTCCTAGGTAGTGTTAATCAATAGAATTCAATGCATACATGATTTTTCTTTCCATTGACTTGTTTCTAAAATGTTTCATCTCTAATACTCTTCAAAGTTTCTCCTTGTATCCTTAACTATACAAATGTAATACAAAAAAAAACAAATAACCAAGAAAATATATAAACCTATCAAATAATCTAATAAAAATAAATTTCTATCAAATGTAAAACAAATATCTAAATTATTGGTCCATAATATCAAAAATAAATATAAATATACCTAAAAATTTGTTAAAATATTAGATTGCTTCCTAGCAAGCAATTCTTTAAGATTATGGCTAGATTCTTTCCTTAAACTTGATTAATTTTTTATGCAATATGGTTGCTCCCTTTTATCATTACAAAATATGACATTCAAAGGGTTATAATCTCACATCTTGACATTCTTCTTTCCATTGCCCTTATTTTCACTTTTTTTGGCCCTTGACTTCCTTAATGATTTCTTACAAAATATTAGAATAATTAGCTGGCCTTGAGTCTTTAATAAGTACAAAAGACATTGCAAATAGAGGAAGTCATTATGAAATTTAAGAGCATAGGTTGACCTTATTAATCAATTATCATTAAGTATATAACATGTAAAATATAAATTGATATAAATACAACTATCATAGGAATAATCACGGAGTTGATTTTATTTAGTTCCCATATGAAAGTATCTCTTGAAAGTACTAATGACATCTCTTTGTTTCAAACAATAATGGTTAATGTTCTATAGTCTCTTTACTTGTTTTTAGTATTCACTTTTCGCTTGAAAAGAAACATAAGTCATTATGAAAATGATAATCTTCTTTTAGTATTATAGGTCACTAAGAGAATTTTATTTTATTTGAATTACAATGAAAATTTACTTGATATAAGGGATATAATATTTAATTATCTACTTTGATTTTAACAAACCAAAATGTTATTGTAATGATTATAATATGTAACATGATTAAAGTACCCATTTAATAGTTTTTTATTAAGTTTATAGACCATTGAAAACGAATATTGGTCATTCTTTCCTTGGTGATGAACATCAACTAAGAAGGAATCAAAATTAGGTCAGCCATGTTTTATAGGGCGGAATGTTGCCTATCAAATAAGTGCATAATCTTAAGCTAATGGTGACAGAAATAAGAATGCTACGTTAGATGTGCAACCTTACTAAAAGAGATAAGGTCAAAAATGTAATGGTAAGAGATAAATTTAAGGTAACTAATATTATTGAACAATTAAAAAAGACAAAGCTTAGGTAATTTGGACATGTTAAAAGGAAACACCTAAACTCTTCAATGAGAAGATGCGAAAGGATTGTACTTTAAGAGTCTAAGTGAAAAAAAAAGGAAGACCTAAGAAGAATTGAGACCAGGTGATCAAGAATGATATGACATTGCTGGAAATTGCCAAAGACATGACCTGAAATATAAAACTTTGACGTACTAAGATACAGATAAAGGATCTCTCTAAGGCAGATCCTTATAGTTGTCATAGATCTTTTAGCATTTTCCTCTTGTATTTAACCTAAACTTTTAAATATGTAGTACTTAAATCTTAGAAATTTAACCAAATTTTTTTCATACTTAATCATATTATTATTATTATTATATTGATTTTTTCTTTTTTTTCTTTTTCATGTGAATCATTTGAAAATAACTCTTCTACTAGTTAAGGATAATGTTGCGTATTACTGGACTTTCTTAGATCCTAAATATCAAAAAAAAAAAAAAGAGATTGTTATTATTGTTGTTCTTTATACGAGAGTGAGATTAAACAACTTTGTCTGAAAACATTTACCATGGAATTTAAAAATAGGAGAAATTTTATATTTGGAACAAAGGATCAGGGAGAGTAAGCATCCGTTAATGTAAGACCTTTATTATTTCTGAACCGAGATACAGGGGCGTAATTTTTCTTAAACTTTTGATTAAAATGATAATATAATACATATAATATGAAGATTACATGCAAATCAATCAAATATTAATAATATAATAATTAAATTTCATCTGAAATAATTAGATTAAAAAGTTTTTTTGGCTTTTCATCTTACTACGTTAGGTTTTTAGTAGAAATAATAATTCTAACTCGTATTTGAATGTGTGGTCCACTAATGGCCTTTTGTCGGCCAACGTCACCGGCTACTGCTTACTTGACTACTGCTTATTTGGTTTGTAATTAATTCCTTAACGGCCCAACGAACCTAAACCAACGAACCCAGCCGACATGTGTAAATGCCTTGGCACTGACCAGTGCTTCATTTGACACCTGTGTTGTCCCCTAATTACCCTCCATAGCCACCCATGAAATCACGGACTCCAGAGCAATGTTGAGCTAGAGTGAATAAGTGAATCTTAGTTCCATCCCAATCAACTCTTCTTTACCAGTGAGTAATTACTCTTTGATGTTGACACTTTCCAGCTGTTTCCATATCCCAATTCCCATCCAACAACAGATGCTCTTTTGCTTCTCTTGTCAGAAATACATATTATCGCAACCCACCTACACTGCAGGCAACAAATTTCTAGATATACAGAGACTAACGGTGCATGGCTATCGTCAATAAGCAGAGGTCACCCGGTGACGCCAAGCTGTTCAGGCTGTGCCCCTTCTGGCAAGCGCCCAGCAACTCGTCTTCGCCCTCTTCTACGCAGAATCTCAACACCAGCCGCCCCGTCGCGGTTGCTAAGCACCCTTCGACCGTGTCCTCCGTCGCCAGATCGCTCCTCCCTGTTCGAAGAAGGCTCCGATTTGACCCGCCTAACCACCTTTACTTCCCCTGTACGCTTAGCGCGTTGACTTTTCTTTCTTGGGTCAACTATTTTCTTTTGATATTGATAATTGGAGAATTGCGGACTAATTTCTCTGGCGAAAGTCTGCGGTTGTTAATTTGTTGTGTTTCTGTGGGTGCATGCCCGTGTTTGTTGTAGATGAACCGGGAAAACAGGTGAAGAGTGCAGTCAGGATTAAGAACACTAGCAGATCCCATGTTGCATTCAAGGTGCCTGGAGTACCTTTGATAATCATATTACCTTCAGAGCATGTTATGGTTTGTGGTGTTATTGAGTGTTGATATAAGTTGTGTGTCAATCATTGGTATATTTAGGAGCTTAAATTTGGGGGATGCTTTAGATTGGAAGTTATGATTCAGAAACCTTAAGCTATTGGATTGCCAAAGTTTTTGTTTTAAAGCTCTACAATGGTATCCCACGTTATCTTGTTGCTTCCTGGGTTTTGTTTCAGTTTCAAACAACCGCACCGAAAAGCTGTTACATGCGCCCTCCGGGTGGCATCCTTGCTCCAGGGGAGAGCCTTATTGCTACTGGTATGCACATGGTCGTTGACTTTCAGTTTCAAAGTTTTTTGGTGGCATTAGTTATTCATTTTGACTTTGACTTAAAATTGGATGACAGTGTTTAAATTCGTGGAGCATCCAGAGAATAGTGAAAAACATATGGACCAAAAGAGAAAGGTTAAGTTTAAAATCATGAGTCTGAAAGTGAAAGGAGGTATAGAGTATGTACCTGAGCTGGTAAGTCATTTGGTTTATACACTTTAATTATTAGTAAGGATTTGACGTATCTTGGTTGTTTTTGGTATGTTTCATCTTTTGAATAATGCTGTTGTGGAAAGTTCTTTAGCCATACTGAGGCTTTCCACCTGTTATCCATTTTGAAATTCAAGCTACAGGTTCTGACAGCTATGAGGGAAACAGAGTACTTATCTTAGCGATGCAATTATTGGAGTACATAAAGGTTTCTGATATGTTAATAAGCTTGAGACGCTGCCAAATTTGTTCAAATGAAGAAGTGGTCTGTAATTTAAAAATGAGATTTTTCCATATCAATCTGGCTTCAAATCAGCTGAGCTTAAACTTGTATTCTCATTTTCTTTTAAAGTTGTCAGCATAACTAAGGAGTGCTGGAAAAGATCATGCAACAACTGAACGGATTCATTATCAGAATAACCTTAACCACAAGCAATAGTCATTGAAAATTATGCTGGATAGTGTTATTTTCAACCCATTTATTCGATTCCTGTTACTTCTTTGAGTTATACTGGTGGATTAGGTGTAGAAATAGTATGATCTTCAATTTTATCTCTAATAATTGTTTCTCATCTGTTCTTGATCTTATTTGAGTAAGTGTT
>JANIJF010000005.1:42811615-42822874 GCA_024520955.1 Erythroxylum bequaertii
AAGGGATACTGCACTGAATGAGAAGTAAAGAAATACTGTTGTGTATTGATATCAATTGAGAAATAAGGGTGCCACTGAAACCCTTCCCAAGCCGCAGCCGAATACAATTTCTTTAAGAAAGACGATTAACCCCCCCCCTTGATTTCTAGCTCTATATATGTAGTATTCCCCCCACGTAACAACCTGCTGCCACCTAGGTATCACAATTAGTTATTGTCCACAGCTGTACTGCCCCTCTTCCTACGACTGTAAACCAGTAAGGGACGGTTACGTGGTCCTTCCTGCAAACTGAAAAAGTTACCAAAATTCACGACATTCTCTTGGCCTTCCCCTGCATGGTCGCTAAATGCTCAAATGATGAATTACAAGGAGCTATAACTATACTGGTTTATCATTTCTTTAACCTTTTGCATTGATTAACCATAGACTAGACGTGTCAAAATTTTCAAAACGAATCCTATGAATGAACAGCTATGGAGGGGAGAAACTGTAGCTATTGATCATTGCACAAGGATGTTGGAGAACAGTGTATCACTACTAAGGCAGAGGGCAAGGGTACCCTGGCTAAGGAAGGTGATAGATGTACAAAATTCTATTTAAGGACTGTTTTAGAAGGAATATTAACAAAATTACTTCACTGAAAGATGGAAATGGTACAATTCTCACAACGAGAGAGGAACTTCATATGGAGGTTTATAACTTCTTCCCTAATCCCTTAGGCAGGATATTAGAAGCGACATCATGTGTAGAGGATATGAAAAGATAGTAAACTACCAGATCCTTTTTGACCTAGTTGAGAGGTTAATTCAACTTTTCACGGTAGATGATTTGAAAAGGCCTTGTTTTCTTTGATTCCGCATAAAGCCCTACGTCTTGATGGCTTCAACGCTTACTTTTTCGATCAATTTTTTTTTTAGGTAGTGGGTGAAATTTTTCAAGAAAGGTAAAATATTGAAAGAACTGAAGGGAACCTACATTTGCTAAATTATTAAGGTGAGAACTTTGATCTCCATAAGAGGTTATAGACCTACATCTTACTGCAACGTCATATACAAGATCATAGCCTTTAGGGAGTGTTCATAAGGGAAAGGTTAATTGGAGAAAACATCCTCATTGTGTAGGAGCTATTCAAGGGTACAATAGAAAGAGAACAACTAGAAATTGTGCCACAAAGGCCTTTGACTCCTTGGAGTGAACTTCCTAATAAACACCATAAATGCCTTCGGCTTCCTAAAGCTTTTTATAAATTGGATAAACTAGTCTATTACCACAATCTCATATGGGGTATTGGTGAATGGAGAACCTATAAATAGTGTCTCAGGACATAGCCTGAAGCCCGACCCAATCAGGCTTAAAGGCTCAAACATGAGACCGAGCTCGATCGGGCTAAGGTCTGATCCTTTTTTAAATATTTTTTATTTTTTAAACATATATATAAAATTCTGAAATAAATAAGGTGAATCTCAATTTATTTTTAAAGAAGGTGAACCATAAAGATTATATATGAGAAATGCAATATTCATTTAATTAACAAAAATGCTTAACTAAAAAAATTAAAATTTTAGTGAATGTATAAATTAAATGTACATAAAATGATAACATGAACAAGTTAAAACAAAGTTTATTTTAAAAGAAATGAATCAAATAGATTATATATTAGAAACATAATATTAATTTAATTAACAAATAAAACAGTAATATTATGAAAATCATTTTGTTATTAAAACAAAAGAGTATCCAAATTTTTTTAATGATACAATTTACAAAAAGTCAAAATGAAATTATCAATTACTGTTGGAAAGTGGAGACTGGAGAGTGAATATTGAAGTTAAGTAAAGTAAACATAGAGAGACAACAATTTAGAATTTGGAAAACACACACACACACACACACACACACACACACACTTACACACAATAAGTAAATAATTTTATCTTCAATTACAATTACAAAATGCTAAAGCAATTTAAGATAAAAAACTTGTAGTAGAGGAATGAGATAATTAATCGTTATAATTGGGATCGTCATTTGTTCACATTGCTTCATTTGCATATAGAAACATTATTATGTAAATTATACTAATAAAACTTATGATAATAATCAATTAAATATATCTTTATCATCAAATATTTTATTAAAATATTTTTCAGTTAAATGAATGGTCACCTCCTCATCAATATCTATATTAATATAAAATTAAAAATATAAGATAAGATAATATCTTAAAATAGAAAAAATTGATATATCGTAAATAATAAAGTTTACACTTAATATCTTTATCATCTAATCAATTTCGAGCACATATAAGGGTTTCAACAACACTAGGATGAAGTCGAGCATGATGAGGACTATTAACTTGACTAGTATTAAAAGCAGGCCCTGAAGTAATAATAGATGCTGGAATTGCTAATAGGTCTCATGCAATTACTTAATTGTTGACTATTATAGATCAGTGTCGATATTCTAATTTATCAAACACTCGACTAATATAGTTGCTAACCTTTCGCTTGTATGTGGTGTTGACATATAAATGAACATATCATTTACAAATATAACCAACTATCAAATATAACATAATCAAAAAATAAATGATAACAATGTTAAATAATATAATTAACCTTAATAGTCCATTGAGTAGAGTTCAATCGTTGTCAATATAATGTGCTATCACTGCTATATAACCCTTATTTTAGTTATTGACTGTCTACATGACTATTGTGATGCAACTCATCCTTCACTACTCGACAACATTTTTTTTTCTTTCTTTTGATCCTTGTATATCTTGATAATGTCTTTCTTCAAGGTGTTCTAAGTTGGGATCTTGAAGGTCGATTGCAATGAGGTAAGAAACATGCTAAATCTTTTTCTATCAACTATAGATAGTGGATGTTCATCACTAATGACCATACTAGTAATTAAAAACCTTGATCTGTTGCTGTCATAAGAAGTAGTAATCATTTCATTCTTCCCTCTCATTAGGTTAGGGTGAAAAATGTTTGAAATCTTGATATGATCTTCTTTCTATTACACAATTCTATATGTCTCTTTAAATGAGAGGTTCTACCTTTTGAACTCCCGACCAACATCTTGTGACAACATTTACATTCGACCTTCTTTACTTTATCCATTGATCTAGTCTTGTTGAAGTGATTCCAAACATCACTTTTCAATGGACCTGGATTTCTATCTTCAATTAGTAATGGATTATAAGTATCCATTTGTATACTCTTCATTATTGAGTTAGAACTCTCCACTGAAGGAATATGCTCATCCATCTGAAACAATCAATATATACGACTATATAAGTTATTTATGAATATTTACATGTATACTAAATTAATGGAAATTTAACATAAAGTAAGATAATTAATCATAATCATAAATAGGAGTATATTACTCTATACAGATATGATGATGATGATAACCTATCTGGACAATTTCTACCTCACACTTCCACATGCTAGCATATTGTTGTTCTTTTTGCCTTTTGAGAAACATGAATGTCATGGTAAAGATTGTTGATGTCCTTAGAAAGGAGAAACTAGGAACTTATATTAGTTAATCCTTTAAAAAGCTTTTCAAGTTGAATAACCAGTGCTAATCTATTAGACCATTCAAGTAACAACTTTTCTGGAGATATAGCATAATCTAAATTAAGAATTCCATCTGATCTTAATGTAACATGCTTTGGTGTGTATTATGTAGGAAATTTTCGTATCTTATTATCTTTTCGATAGTATCCAAATCAATTTAGTTCTTCTTGTTCAACTGGTCTATAATTCCATTCATATTTTGTTTGATTTTCTCTTTTTCGTTTTTCTCCATTGTGGCTAGTTTCAGGTTGTTCAATAGGTTTTGGTTGTTCCATATACACTTTTTGATTTGATTCATATCCATAAATTATATTTTAGATGTAGATACTTTATAATTAACCGAATCTACTGGAATTTTCCATATTAATACAATATTGCACACATAAGATCAATAATTGATTGTTACTTATGTTGGAATTGTAGATAAATAAAAGCTGGTTCACTCTTGAAAGTGTGGAGGAATTTTGCAAGAAACTCAAATCATCGACGAATGATGTAGAGAATTTTCTATAAGGATGTCAAATTTAGCTCGGCTTGACCCGATTTTGGCTCGGGTTGATTGGGATACGAAATAAGCACGGGTTGGCCCAGCCCAGCTCATGGCCTGGCCATTACTTCAAAAACAACGTCATTTTTGATAATTTTCTTTTTAAAAAATATGATGGGCCGGTTGGTGGGCCATAGGCCGACCTATCCCGGCCCATCGGGCCACAAGCTACCCTAGCCTGCGGTCAGGCTGGGTCAGACATATTCCTAATTGTCTATAAACATATGTTATTAAATTAGTGACATTGATTTTGACAACCATGTATGAAATCTTAGAAGCTGAAGTGAGTATGTATGTTCATCATTGTTCTATAGAACCATAGGGTGTGTATAATAATTGTATGGCATAAGAACACTAATAGAGATGGAGAATTTAGGCTATTGAAATGAACATGTAAGTATGAAGGAAAAAAATGCAATCCACAATAGAGCCAGACTGTTAGAGGAGACATTGATACATAATGAGCAACGTTCGAAGGACAACTGGCGAACTGCAGTTGGGAATGGAGGCGACTGGGAGAGTAGGGGAGAAAATGACTTAGTTTGATATTATGGACTGGTTTTTACCTATACGTAAACAACTTTACACCATTTTAAACAAAATCTCCCCGTATAAAATGATGACGTTTTGCATCAGGTGTAAAATGACCTCATTTTCAAATTATTTATAGCAAAATCTCCTCTTTCGCATAAAATAGTGTCGTTTTGCACTAGGTGTAAAATGACTTAAAATAGAATCTCCTCCTCCTTATAAAACAATAATGCAAAATGACTTTGTTTTATATAGAGGATAGAGGACGAGATTCTATTTTAAATGATGTCCCTTTATGTCATTTAAAATATAATGTTCTTTGTATACAATAATGTCATTTTGCTACAAGTGTAAAACGATGTTGTTTTATGCAAAAAATAATCAAGCCACGGGCGAGGCTCAGGCCTTGGCTTTTAAGCCTGAGCTTGATTTTTAAAAAAAGAGGCCTAGGCTCTGGATCAAATATCTATCAACCTAAGCTTGGCCTAGGTAAATATGCCATGCCTACCTACAAGTTTAATTGTAAAAGAAAAAGGGATGAGGCAAGGCGATTCATTATCCCCTTATCTCTTCACCCTAGCTATGAAGGTGCTAATAAGAATAATTAGGAACCAAACATAAGAAGGGAAAAATCAAATTCCACTTAAAATGCAGAGCTTAGAAATATCTCACTAGATGACCTATTGCTTTTTTTTTTAATAGCAGACACTACCTCTATTCCTCACTTATGAGAGCATTGGAATCATTTAAGGACTTATCAGGTACATTTATAAACAAGAATAAAAGTAAGATCTTAATCTCAAGCGGAGCGATCACATAAGTGGATAGATTGGCTTCTTTAATTGGATTAAATTGGAGTAAACCATCCATCCCCTATTTGGGGGTTCTAATAAACACTAAAAGACCTCTATTTTATATTGCAAAGCTCTGCTAGTTAGCATATATAGAAGGTTAGCAAGCTAGAAAAGCAAATTACTTTTATTAGTAGGTAAGATATAACTAGTAAAGCTAGTGTCAAGTAATCTATATGTTCATTGGGCCTCATATGTATAGTTTCCTAAGGAATTGATTAAAACCATCAATAGAATCCTGAATAGGTTTATATGGAATGGGAAGGCAGAAGCAGATCACCAATTAAGGTCAAGTGGGAGGAAGCTTATAAGACTAGTAGTTAAACGTGACAATGTAAACTTCTAATCCAAACAACACATTAAATGTTCAACATTTAATTAAACTATAATCGAGTAGCTTCACTACAAGTTACAAATCCTAGACCTAGGCATTCATAAATCATAGCCAAACTACGGATTAAGCTACCCCCCTTTGAAGCTCGGTGAACTCCAACCATCACTGCATCCTCAGGAGAAAATGAATGCCTAACCACGCATTGTAACCGGAAACTTCACAACTCGTGAAGAAATCAAGCTACCCATGATGGAGTCGGCGGTGAAAATGGAAAAGAAAACCTAAGTAAAATTGTCCCCAGGGAACCCCGAAGGGAACCCTGGGTGGTAAGGTGATCGACTTCCTCTGTTGTTTCTTCGCTAGTCTCTCCTCTCTTGTTTCTGCCGAATGTCGATCCAAAAAAAATTCCCTGTTTAACCTAATTCGGCAAGACTTTAAATAATGGTAGCGGGTCGGGTCAGTACAGTGAGAGAATTTTCCAAATTAAGTTCGGGTGCCCGTCCGCTCGCTGCGGTGAAAGGATTATTTGGCGTTGCGACATGTACCTTCTGATCGCTCGTCGCGACGAGATAATTGATTCAAGCTGCGGCGAGCGTTTCCTTAATGGCGTGCCGCGACGAGAGGATTTGTTGACGTCGTGGCGAATCACTGGCTTCGCCGCGGCATCATCATCTGATGGCTTCTCTTTCTTTGCTCCACTTTGGTTATACTCTTCTTGAGTTGGCTCTACTACCCTTTAGACCTGCAATGAAAAGTAAAAATTTTAATATCTTTGTCCTACAATTTAAGGGAGTGCAATTGTTAATTAATTATGACCATTTGACCCTCAAATCATATTAATTCAAAAAAAGTACTCTTTGATCAAATTAAGCACAATATCAAACAAAAGGAGCCGAAAAGTATAACAAAAACTATGAATATGTCAATAAATAATATAGTAAACTTGAGTTCAATCAATGCCCAAATGAATAGATTCTTGAACCATTGGACTCGTAAGACATTACTCTACATCTCCAACAAAAATCATTGCCATCTGAAATTAATTGAGAAAGATTAAGTGAAAGACGTGGAACGGGTACAGTGAGTGTGCTCTTAAATGATATTAACTGATGTTATTCTACTGAACATACTTTAGTATTTTGATGATCTCTTGATCTGTAGAGCTCCAAATGAGATGATTTCTGACTTGTGGTAAACTGGAGAGATAGAGTTACAAATTATATTAAGAAAGTGAATTGTAAGTCAGTCTCTAAGACTTTCAAGTCCTGGATGGAAGTTGGGCATAGTGTACTATTTCGATCTAACAACAGTCTGAAATGGTTAGATTACAACTTTCAGATTTCTGAACCAAATTGAATGATTTTGGTGTCATTAGAAGCTTAAGACAATGTAGAACATTTTTTTCTAGAAGAAAGTTTTATGTAAGAATGTTAGAGGATATTTTTAGCAAGACACTTAAGCACAAAAGACATAAGGTATAAATGGAAAGGCAAATGGGACTTTTTGGACTCATAAAGGGCATAAGAGGAAGAAGAAATTGTGGACTTATAATTAAGAGAAGGATAGAACGTGAATCGGAGGAGGGGGAGAGGAAGCAAAATTAGTGGATGAGAAAAGAGATAAGAGAGAGAAACGTGAAAAGGAGAAAGAAGAGAAAACAAGCTAGGGTTTTAATTTCCTTAGCCTTCAAGAGAGATTTTGAGGTTGTTCAAAAAGAGAAAAAGGTAGAGGAAGAGAAGAGCTTCCAATTGAGCCAAAGATTTCTTCATTTAGTGAAGAATCAAGGGGGTCATAGAGGCCTATTTTAGTTAGATCATCTCACGGAGTACACATTAAAGATGCAATAGGAAAGAACCTTTGATACCTCAAGTTGTTTGCAAAGAGAAGAGACATTTTGAGCAAGTCAAGTCTTTAAGCAAGGAAAATGAGGTGGGTAATATTTTTATAGTTGTTGTGTGATGGGAAAATGCACTATGTGTGTGTTCTTGTTTAAATTGTTTAAATGTTGAATTGTGGTGAATATTTGAAAAAGCATGATGAAATATGACATGTTTTCTTGAAATGCAAATTTGTGAATGACTAAAATAAGCAATTTTGTCTTATGCGTGAATGTGTGCTAAATTGCTTAAATTGAATGAATGTGATTATTGAAAGATGTATGATGATTCATTTTTATGTCATGCCATGAAAGACGAATGGATTTTGTGTGATGCATTATGACCATGTTATACCTTGAAAAAGGTTATGACATTTTGAATTGAATGAAAAGAAGTGAAAGCATAAAAAGCATGAGAATATGAAAATGTATGGAAATGAGTTGAGCATAAATTTGATTGTGTTTGGGCAAGAGAGGAACGTTTCGTTAGTCACGTGCACGTTGACGTATAGCCTTCTCCCGGCTGCCCGCTTGAGGCCACGAGATCCTGAGAAATCGGACTCGTTTTGTTCACTGTTTAAACTTCGATTTATCCGTTTCGTTCCACGTAACTCTCGAACCATTTATGTGTGCATTTGCATTTTGATTTGTCAAGTTATGATGCAAGATTGAGTGTTATGTTTTGAGGATTAATTAAACTTGACATGTTCTATGTGAAGTTATGTTGAATTATGGGTTGTGAATTTAAATTGTGAATGATTGAAATTCTGGCCTAATGAGATTTAAATGTATATGAATATATGAAGTATATCTATGTTTGATTGGGTGGCTCATTGGCAATGGCTATAAACGTATAAGCCACTGAGTTTGATTGGGTGGCTCATTGGCAATGGCTATAAACGTATAAGCCACTGAGCTTCGTAGCTCACCCTTTTCCCTTCCACTCCGCAGGTGCAAAAAAAGGCAGATTAGTATTGATCCTTGCAAAGCTTGACAAACTGTTAGAATAGAGACTTTTTTAATGAAGTTAGTTTTGAAAATTTTGTAATGTAGAATCACGTTAAGCATAAGCATTCAAATTTTATCGTGTGTATTTCGTGTTTTTGTTTTTGATATTTTGAAATAAGCTTGTATAAACTCTTTTAGAATTCATCTTGTGACTCTCTAAGTTTTAATTGTTCGGTGTTCGAATATTGTGGGCATGTCACCATTATGGGATGATAGGTTTCGCTTTGTCTCCGAATGTTTGGGCTCTGGAAACGGGGTCCATCATTATTTGGTATCAAAACGACTTGGTTTTTCCTAGTCTCAGAATGTATAGTGTTATGAATTAGTAGGCTATGTAATTAATTGTGTATTGTGAATGGATGTGTTGCTTTAAGTGACATGCATATCATGCATACATGTAGGGAATAAGATTAAAAATGGAAGTTAGCTGGAACATTAGTGTTTTATTGAAGGAGTAAAATGCCCGCTCGTAAAAGAATACGAGGAGTTTTGCAAGGATCTGTTGCATCTAATTCCATACCATTAGAGAAGGGTAATGGTAAGTATAGAATCCCAGTAATTGCAACCGCATGTGTTGCATGTGTGAACTTCCGTTAAGAGTTTGTACTAGTAGAAACAATGAGAAGAATGGTGTTTGGTTAGAATGTAAGATGAAGAAATTTTGTGGATACATTAGAGAATAATATGAATGAGTGCATATGAAATCGATATTGTGTTCTAGGGGTTGGTATAAATGTGAATACATTGTCATAGATTGTTCGAGGAAAAATAAAAATATAAGTAGAAATGGTGAGAATAAGAGTACGAGTCAAGTGAAAAGTGACCTTGAGAGGTTGAACTTAGACTTGAAATGATTGTTTGAATTCAAAAATAAAATATGACAAGAGTTTTGATTTAGTATAAGAATATGTTTGTGAAATTGAGATCAGAATTTTTAGATAAATATGCATCTATGATTCCGAATTGATTGCGAACATAGGTATGCATGATGATTTATGGAAATTGGAAGGTGAGAGGATAACAGCGAAAAAAATGGTGTCAAGGGTAAGCTGATTTGTAATGGCGAGTGCACATCTGATAATAGGGATACCATGATAAGTGAGAATACTAAGCCTATGTGTATTATAGGCGTGGAGATGATATAAGAAGCAATCTATGACTCATTATTGTTGGTCATAGTTCTTATAGTTCAAAGTCTAAGATGAGTTAGAGCAAGACGTGGAAGTGCTTGTAGTGATCAATTGGGAAGGAATTGAGATTGTTAATGATGTTACCTTATATGATGAATTTGAAGAAAAAGAAAAAGGACACGATTATGGCATAATCCCTATGATCGAGGACTGGCACAAAAGGAGAAGAGTTATCTAGAATTCAATGGGATTAAAGTATCCTTAGCATAAGCTACTAATTGATGAATTGACATATATATACATATCTAGGTAAGATGTAATGATTTTGGTGATATGTGCCAAGATATTAGAGTAAATGAAATTGTTTAGTATCTCATTGAGCCTTATATTAATGGGTATTCTGATCATGTAAGCTATGGCATAAATTGACCCTACTGAGATATTATGAATAGTGAAATTGATCTTCTTAAGGTACTAAGAAGGACTGATAGGTATTCATGAAAAATAGTTGATTGATAATGATTTCATGAACAGTATCGATGATTGTAGCGAGGAATCTTCTTTCAAAGAAGAATTTCCCTAAATTGGGTTAAGTTAGTCAAACGATTCAGTTTAAGAATGATCAATGAAGAAACAAATTGGAAATGAATATGTAACGATTCAAAAGTGAGTATAGGAGTCCTATCCATAACAGAGACTTAAGCAAGAGAGGTAGAATATGTTATTGAAAAAGGTATGTATTTTGTTTGATGTAAAGTATCCAAATATAAGAGTGGATTTTAAATTTAAGGTGACACTATTGCTAATATGAGGAGAATATAGGTGCACATTCTAATTGGTGTAAATATGTTCAGGAGATACAAATGGAATCTGAGGAATGTGATACCAACACACAAAGTGAAGTATTCAAATAAATTGAAATATGTGGAGGAACTAGTATGAATGAATAGGCATTGAATAAGTCGATGTGAATTAAAGGAAATCAAATGAAAAAAAAAGAGAAAATCATTAGGGAAAAGAAGTCAAGTGGGAAACTGAAAAATGACATGAGATAATATTAACTAAGGAATTGCAAGAATTAATTATGGGCATAAGGAAATTTGGGTTATATCTGTAGGAGTTATCAATGCCCCAATTGCATCATGAAATAGAAAATTAAGTGATCCAAGAAAAATCAGATCAATTAGTGGTGATTATCATGGATGAGATCTTGAATGTATTCGAACAGTCAAGAAGAATACTTTTGAACACTTGAGGAAACTGTGTAAATCGGATGAATGATGAATGTACGAAGAATTTTGGGGAATTAGTCACTTAAGGAATTTAACGAGTAAAGAGATTAGAGTGTATGATGAGCAAGAATACGCATACGTTTCATGGTTGAAGAGT
>JANIJF010000005.1:42911847-42922517 GCA_024520955.1 Erythroxylum bequaertii
TCTCGCGACTCGGTCGGGTCATTTTTCTAACCCGACCTCCCTCCACTCTTTTGGCCATAACTTTTTCGTCTGACCTCCGATTGACCTGATTTTTGAAGTGTTAGATTTCTAAGACATTCCTATACCTCTATATAAAAAATTTATGATTTTTGGGATTAATCTGAAAAATATTGATTGAATCAAAGTGAGAGGATCGGTTGAAAGAGTATGAGTTGGGTATTTTTACTGAACATGGTTCAGTTTTTTTGTGATATCTCGAACTGTACAGATCCAAATGAGTTGATTCTTGTTTCAAAACAAACTAGAGACATGGGGCTACAAATCATTTGAAGGAATTGAATTTCAATTCAATCCTTAAGACTTTCAATTTCTGGAGAGAATTTGGGTTTAGTGTGCAGTCTCGGTTTAGTAACAGTCTAAAAATTTTTGGCCTATAAGTTTCAAATTACTGAACCAAATTGAGTGATTTTGGTGTCAATAGAAACATAAGACATAGAGGAACATTTCTATAGAAGGAAGGGTAATAAAATTGCTTCATTTACCTTATCAAAATAAGGAGTTAAGATGTTAGTTTGAAAGACAAAATGAGGGTAAATATGGAAAGACCACTTAAATGAAGGGTAAAAAGGGAAGAATAAGTAAAGTGTGGTTTTGTTGAAAAGAAGAAGAGGCAGTTCGTAGGAGTTAGAAAAGATGGAAAAAAAACATGAAATAGAAGAAGAGAAGAGAAAAAGAAGAAGAGTGCGTGGAAGCTAGGAGAAAGAAGAAGATTTGGGCTAAACCTAAGGTAAGCATCATCTTTCTTCTTGCTTAGTAGAAAAACAAAAAGTGATTAGAGAAAAGAATGATTTATGTAGGAAGAAAGAGGAAAAACCCTAGATGGATATTTTTAGTGGATTTCTTAACTGGGTTTTGGTTTTTCCAACCAAGATAGACTATGGGTAGGTTAAGCCTACACCCAATTTTAGCATTTTTTTTGAAGTTTTATGAATTTCTATGGGAATGTTGTGTTGAATGAGAACTTGGTTGTTTGAAGGTGACCTTGAGATGACAATCGAAGAGCAAAGGAAAGGCAAATTTGAGCTTGGAGTTTTGCTAGTAAATAGGTGGGTGATATGTTTATAGTTTTTTTGTGATTGGGCAAATTCTTGCCTATGTATGGATATGTGTTAAATTGTTTGAAATTGACTTGTTGAAAATGCATGATAATTTTGATTATGTTATACCGTGAAAGAAGCATGATATTTGATATAATTAAATTATGATTTTGATCATTGTTATGCCTTGAGATATGTCATGGCATTTTGTATGAATGGAAAGAAGAAAGAACTCGAAAAGTATGAAAGCATATCATTTGATAAAAATGATTTTGAGCATTGATTATGTGCTTTTGTTTGGGCAAGAGAGTAACGTTTCGTAGTCACGTGCACGTCGACGTAAAGCCTTCTCCAGGCTGCCCACTTGTGGCCCACGAGATTCGAAAATGGACTTGTTTTGTTTACGGTTTAAACTTCGGTTTATCCGTTTTGTTCCACGGAGCTCTCAAGCATTTGTTTGTGCATTGCATAATTGAATTGTCAAGCATGAATCATTTGAGTGTTATATGTTATGAATTTTGAGCTAAATTTGATGAATGTTTGAATTGTTTGAATAAAGTATGAATGCTAGAATTGCTAGACCTATATATACATACATATGCTTGACTTTGGTAAATTGCAAATGGCTATAAATATATTAGCCACTGAGCTGTGTAGCTCACCCCACGCTTCCCTTCTCAAGTGCAGAAAGAGAAGATTAGCGATCCTTGCAAGGCGTTGGAACTCTAAGATAATTAAAGATTTTTGTAATTAAGTTAGTTTATGAACTTTTGATATTTAGAATCACTTCAAGCATAAGCATACAAATTGTGTCGTGGGTATTCCATATTTTTGTGTATTTTTTGGTATTTTGAAATGAACTTGTATAAATTCTTTTGGAATTCATTTATGATATGTAATTGGATTTTTGACTTGTGATTCTCTAAATTTTTAATTGTTTGATGTTCAACCATTGTGGGCATGCCACCATTATGGGCGACGGGTTTCGTTTTGTCTCCGAAAGTTGGGCTCCGAAAACGGGGTCCAATATTATATCTATAGTGAAATAAGGCAATTGTTTTAAGTATTCTTCCAAATCATGTTTAATAGGACTGCTATTTATGACATAATTTTCCTTTGGCGCATCTTACAAATAGGTTATGTTGTGAGAAAGTAGCTTAGAAGGGCTCTATGGTGTGGTGGCACAAGCTAATTTAAAGCAAGTACCTCATCCCTAGAACTAGTTTTCTCTTATGTCTTGCACTTTAGAACATATTGAGCTCTATATCCTTAAATGGAAACTATGTGCTTTGTATGGAAATGAAGGAGACTTGATCACACTTGTTCTTTGAGTGTAGTTACTTTAAGGTGCTATAGAATGCAATTAAAGGATTATGTCACTGGCATATTAATGGTTTTACTCAACTTAACATTACACAGGGGCTTTACATTCACTCAACTGTTCCTAAAGCTAACTTTGTAGCTTATACAATATTTATAGGAACCTATTTGTAGGAGATCTAAAAGAAAGAAATCATAAATGATTTATAACTAACGTGAGACCTATATAGTTTGTTAAGAAGTTTATTATTACTAGCATAAGGGAGCTGCTTATCACAAATCAAATTGCGCGAGATTGTAGTGAAATCATTGCCCACTCATAGAGAGCATAATTAGAATTATCTAAGTATTATGTACTAAATTGAGAGGTAATTCACTATTTTCTTATGGTTGTTCTTATTTGTGTAATTTTATGTAGAGATCTTTTTCCTTGGCACCCCTTTTATACTCATCTCCTAACTTGATTAATAATTCAATGATTTACTTTTTCAAAAAATTAAATTAGATAACTAAATATAAAAATGCATATTTTAAATATTAATCTAAAAATTTATTAAATAACACTAACTCTTTTAACTTTTATATAATTGTTACACCTTAACATTTTTAAGAGGTTTTTTGGAATTCAAAATCAATGACTAATTTTCAAAATTTAGACATTTAATTTTGGAGATTAACCCATATAATGTACCGGTCAAATTGTATAAGTTTAGTACCAACAAACAACATAATCTCTTCCTCATAAAACCTTAATAGCTGATAGAGTGGCATTAGAACGATCACCACCAACCTCACCAAATTTGTCACCGATTTTGCTACCTACCACCCTCCAAAGACATCTCTGATCAGTATTGTCATAATGGTTGTTAATTTGATTTGTGGAAGAAGTTCATGTTGGAAAATCAGGACAGGACTCGATCCCGCACTTAGTGAAATAATTAGAAACCTTTTTTGTATTTGACTTCCCAAAGTCAAGGT
The DNA here is from genome assembly GCA_024520955.1 of Erythroxylum bequaertii. NCBI lineage: Eukaryota > Viridiplantae > Streptophyta > Magnoliopsida > Malpighiales > Erythroxylaceae > Erythroxylum > Erythroxylum bequaertii. Next base: position 42,915,243 of record JANIJF010000005.1, read on the forward strand.
CACTTACAATTCTATAACACGATTAATACATAAATTATAATAAAGCATAAATCATAATTTATATGTTATTCTAAAGGTTGATCTTTTTCTTGTCATTTCCTCAAATCGATTCTAAAATTGACTTATCTCAACTGTTGTAGCTACACAAGGGTCTAGCCTTTATGGGTATCCACAGAACATGTTGATAGAACTCTATAAAAATTACAGAAAGAGTTAGGCAAGAAATGCTAGCTTCCTAAGAGTTTAAGTCTATTTATAATAGGTTTTGGACATTTTAGTAATTTAATTATAATTACATTTTAATTTCAATTAAACTTTAATTAAAATTAAAAATAATTTTAATTAAATTCCAATTATGCCCAAATCATATTGATCATTATTTATTTAATATCTTATATTTAATCATAAAGTTTTTCAAACTTTACAATAAAGTCTAAATTGATTTATTTTTTTAAAAAAAGTCTAACTTGATTAAAATATCTTTTCTCTCTTTAACCATTCTATATGTAGGACCCTTTAGATTTTCAAATATGTAAGTAATAGATATAAATTATAACCCAGTAAAGTCTAAATTGATTAATTTTTTTTTAAAGTCTAACTTGATTAAAATATCTTCTATCTTCAACCATTCTTTATGTAGGACCCTTTAGGTTTTCAAATATGTAAGTAATGGATATAAATTATAACCCTACATCATATTTAGGAATAGATGAATTAAACTCATTTAATTTATCTTTAATTCTCTAATTAAAAAATTTATATCCATAGATCAAGATTAGCGTATAGCACACATAATAACCGCTTATTTAGGAATGTCAAAGTAGTTTTGACTAACTTTTTCGTGCATGATTTTTTTGTATAATTCAATCATTTCATTATACAAAGTTCTAATTAGACATAGAGCAAATAATTAATGTTTACTCTATTTGAGTCCAATCATATTAGTTCTCCACCATTAGTAATTGATTCTATTACTAACAATTGTAAACTATTTACAAAGCATCATTCCACCTTGGTCAAGGATTTTCTGAATCAACACTAATCGAGAACAACGAAACATTCTCTTTAATTACTTTAGGGTGATAAATCATCTATTGACCACTCAACTACTATATAATTCATACTACGTCCAATAACTACTAACTTAGCTACCCTTGACTAGAATAGGTATAAGTAGTATCAAAATATAGCAATTCCTATATGAGATAACTTTAGAGATCTCAAGTCAAAAGATCACTTATATAATCATCACAATGAGAATTTTCATAGACACACAAGTAATGTCGCAAATAGAATTATCATATAGGGTCAGGTTAGTGAACTTGTTCTCTAACAAGTACTAACATTTTTATTTAAATCCCTTCATACTTTAGTCTATAAATCAACTACTTTCTTTATAAGAAAAAATATAACATGTGCTAGCTTTTTATGTATTATTAATGTCTAGTCTCAATAGAACAATGACTATTGGATGTTAGGCAAGCTTTACAATTTATAGCCCTCAAATATTGCAAGTGCACGGGTCGTGAAATGTAGTATATGAAGGGTCGACCCCACGAGGAGTGAACCAATCTAATCCTACATTATCTAAGGCTAAGAAAATTAATAAAATGGAAATAAAATTGTAAAGAAATGTAAATATAGGAAAATGATTATCACGAAATTAATTTGAAAATTTAACATAAAAAGAAATTAAAATCGAGAAACACAAAAGTCACAATGGAAATCAAAGAAGAAAGTTACCAAATTATGAGAGAGGGGATTCTTCTTATTATTAATGCTAACCTAGCCATTTATATGTTAAAGGGATGTCTGTTCTAGACTATCGAAGAGGGGATTACTCACTCTCGAGTAATAACTACGCGTCGTAATTAATAATCGCTAATTGGTTTAAGTACCGAACAAGTAATCTCTTAATTACCAACAGTCCTAAACCTAATTAGTTTTTAAGCTCTATAATAAACAATTGGATCTCACACAAGATCTCTCGATATAATACCTGACTAGATTGATTGTGTGGTCTATTAAATCGCCTAGCTCTTATTAACTCGACCTAATCATTTTGTATTTAACTCACCCTTTCAGTTTGTTACCTAAGCATGAAAATACAACAATCAGTAACAACACCTAATCAAAATAACACAAAAATAACTAGATTAACCTTAACTCAAGGTAAAATCTCGAAAGAAAGTTAGAACGTCTTAATCAAACCCAAATCCATAAACATATTTGTCCTCATCTTAACATTCAAGAAAATTATAAAAAAAGAGATGAAAGAAATACACGTGGAACGGGGATCAAGATGTCTCGAGAAAACAGCAGCTGTGAAGACCCACTTCCCTCTCCTCTTTTCCTCATTCTCTCTCTTCTTCTTCTCTCCTCTTGGAGTGTTTCCCAAAATGGCAGATTGCTCCTTTAGGGTTACATCCTTATGTAGTCTTTGCCATTTAAGGTAATCCCAGGGTTTTTCAGGGTCCGAAAAGTCCCTTGAAAACTTAAAACTGAAAGGTTGTCCATGCTATTTTTCGTGCAGGTCACGACACATTGTTTTGCCTTCTGTCAACCACGATCGTGACCTTTCCTCCATGCTTCTGTCACGATCATGGCACAATGGCCACGATCATGGCCTTGGATTTGGCTTCGGACTTTCTTTGAATCGTCTCTGTTCTTTAATTTTTTCCCTAAAACACTAACTAATATATCAAGGCATCTCAAACACATAAAATTAAAGCTCAATAGGGTACTTTAACTCACAAAACACTCAAAACAAAAATGTTTAACTAAATAAAAAATCCTAACCTAAACAAGCACTAAACATTAAATTTACTCACTAAATACATCCTAAACTACCCATTGAAACATTATACAATCTACAACTATCAATGACTAAGAACAATTTAGGAATAATAAATAAACATAATATGAATATCATACTTATATTTTCGTTATAATTTCATTTATAATGTACATTTATCACAAGAACTTAATCATGTATATCTAAATATGTATAAGATAAAGAAAGTCTTTAAATTCTTTTGTCACTAAACTATAACCAACTAATTGACCGTGGGATATAAACTAACAGTTTATAGTATTTAATAACTGGGATTTATTTGATTTTGATATTAGTAACCTATGTCAGGGACATAAACTAACAATTTATAGTATTTAATAACTGGGATTTATTTGATTTTGGTATTAGTAACCTAAGTCAGAAGCTTGGTTCTTTGATTTCAAATTTTGTCATCAACTTCGGTGCTTTTCTTCTTTTTGCTAATGGTTTATTCCTACTTCTCAACTTTCCATTTTTGGTTGCATTTGGTTATTTTCCTTTCTTAATGTATTTGCCAAAATTTCAACTTATTGTTGGTATGCAATTCTCTATTGAATGTTCTTGGGAAGGCATGGATGTAGACTCACTATTTAATATGTTTCCAGAGACAATGTATTTGTTTATGTTGATATAATAATCCTAAGTTGGCTTATTTTTTGTTTTTTGGTAAAAAAATAAGTTGGCTTATTTTTTGTTATTATATATATAATGCCCAAGTGTATATGCAGGATCATAATCCAGATACTGAGTTCTCCTTCCAGTACTCATCCTGGCATTATAAGGCTTTTGGTTGAGATTTGCTGTTTATTTCAGCTGCCCCATTTGACGTGACTGATGTTTTAGAATGGTCGCATGGAGAAGCATATTGTGGTTGTCTTTAGAAATAATATGGAATTATGAACAGAAATGATTGTTTGCACAACCATACTTTGTGAATTAAGGTTTGGTAGAATGGGATACGGCTGCAAGCTCTATGATGCTTTCATGAAATCCAGAGTTGAAGGTTATTCGTCTGGAAACCAAATTGAATCAGGGCTCAATTAGTGACCTTAATCGTCCAGGGACTAGGTCATGGGATCAGTTTCTCAATCTGAATGTAATTAATGTGAAGTTAAAACAACGCTCTGAAGGATGTTGTTACTTGCCACTTTCAAGCCTTCCTTGTTATAGGCTCTTTTTACCTATGTATGCATGTGAATACATCAAAAAATGTTCTCTTTCCAGACATTTGTGTGCTTGTTTGGTTGAAACTTATAGGGACTCGAAGTATTGTCTTAACGATGGTCAAATTTTGATCAGCTGCTTTGATGGTTAAATAAATAAAGTGAACATTACAAAAAGCACAATACTAACGAGAGATGATCACAGGGCTATTGTTGTCCAACTTTACTCAGGTCCCAAGAAAGCTCTTCTCTGCGTTTGGACGAGTTTGTACAGAGACATCTTCAGATTAACTGATATGGGTAGTTCCGACATTTTGATTCCAAGTTTTGTTCTAGTTTTGAGAGGAGGCTAATGAGTTTCGTACACAACAATGGAACGGGTGAAGCACATTTGCTGATGCTTGATGTATCAATTTATCTGACTGATTATGTTATAGCAATCAATGGATTTGCTGCTTCAGTTTTCAGGGGTAAAACTGGTCATGGTTTATGTTTTAGCTAAGTCATTTCAGTGGAAAAAAACATCTATCTGCCCTGCAAACATATCTATCATTTGACAGTCAACATTCCAAACCAGGCATGATACATTACTGTACAAATTGGAATCAAAATCAGACACCTGGGATTATTTAATACTTCTATAGTAGTTGCAGCTTCTTCCAAAATTATTGATACAACAGAGAATCCTCCACATCAATGCCACGGCCAGTCAGCCACCCCGTGTCTCCCAAGTAACAAAATTGTTGCTTCCCATCAAAACTTAGCCTAATATACTCTTAGGCTGTCAGGAACGCACCTCTCCTCAGGATTTCTTGGCTTGTGTTGCACTTAATTTTACAAGAACATTAAACAGCCAGCATAGAATTACTGCTGCCTATTAATCATTTCCCATATTTAGGCCTCAGTCTGCATCTTTTATTTCTGCTTCAACATCAACAACTGCCGAAGAAGAATCCTTCCCTGAACAGTGTACAGGGGCCAATTTAATAAGTCAGATATTTACTGGTGATATTCACTTCAATAAAACCAACTTAACAATTCATTTCTCTTGACCATTAAATGCCATAGGTCAACAATTTAAGTAGCATATTTCAAAGTGAAATAAGTTGGAACTAAGAAGACCAAGCCATACCTTTCTTGGAACTAGGATAAAAGTCATCATACGTTTGTCCAAACTTTGTAGATTGGTTGGAAAACTTGACAGAGTCTCTCACGAACTCATCATTTACAACTGAAATCCAGCAGATATATCATAAGACAAGAAAACAAACGAGGCTGTGATAAACAGTAGTATCAAAGTTACAACTCAACCAAAAAGTTATTTTCAAGACAAAGCAAATTAAAATCACTGTCATCACCCTTCCCAAATACGTAAACAATTGTATTCGTTGGCAATTAGACTTTTAATTTCATGTTCAATAACACACAAACTTAATTAAATGATTTGGATGTACTAAGAAAGAGAGGAGTGTGCATCTTCCATTCGAGGAAAAGCTGAGGTTGCAAAGGCAATATAAAGATTTGAAAACTGAAAGGTAAAGCTGTGATGAAATTTTCATAAACAAAAGAAATTGCAAAACATGAAACCTGATGCCATGATGAAAACACAGGATTATGCGCAGGAAGATACAAAGAAATGAGTAAGGATGACATTTTTTAAATGGCAGATGAGTGAGAGAACCAAATGCCAAGTGGCATAATAATTGGCATCAAATGTCCCTCAAGAGAGGACATCCTTACCAGATCGTGCTACATAAGACCAAATTCCATCTAATGATGGAGTGATTTTGAAAAGTTCAAACTATGGCTTCCAAATCAAGATATTAAGGGGAATCATTATGACTTGTAGAAGACCATATTGTAGGTCTTATGTATTCACTCCATGCCATGCAACAAAGGCCAAGGGTACAGCAGCACATGTGTACATTGTGTGCCATTGCATAAGCTGAGAATAATGTTCACTGAAAGAAGTCAGTTATAGTTACCAATCAAACAGTAATTCATTAAACTAATCACATGCAAATGGTCCATAGCTTACAGTATTGTACTTCATAATTAATCATGCCTATATTAATGGACTGAAACTACAAGAAAGCTGCGGGTAACTATTCTTGCACAGAAACCTTTCAAAAAATAAACTTTCCAGAACAAAAAGTCTGAGAATTAACTTTCACCTGAAAATGGTTGACTGCAAAAGGGGCAGAGCTGCAATTCTTCATTCAAAGTAGACCTAAAAACATAGCATTGTGGTCCAATAAATACAACTATCCAAGTGATTCTCACAAAAGTTTATGATAAAAATCGTGGTCCTTACTTGAAGATCTGGAATTCATTTCCACAGTTCGGGCACTAAAGAAAACACAATCAGAACACACAAATCCACTTCAGTTAATGAAAAGAAATGATTGTACAACTAGTTCAAGGAACCAAAATGAACTTGATATTTGAAAGGAAAGCCAAAGATTTGTAGGATATAGGAAACCACAGAAGCCTTACTGTGCCTTGAAGTATATCTTGTCCTGCCCACCAAAGAAAAGCCCCCAAGCCCACTACAGGTACAATTACTGCAAGGAGCTAAACAAAGATAAATTAAAAAGGCATTAGAGTGACCATGAAGACTGAGAAGAATGAGAAAAAGTTTTCTGTATTAAACTTAGAATAATACTACAGGTATTTATACAGGAATACATAGGTTTAAACTACGAAAATAATCCCTATAATCAAGCTAAATCCCTATAACTATGATATTTACATTAACTATATAATCCTTAAGGAGGCTACAAAAGACTTGGAGTAGGGAGATAAAGCATGATAAGATACAAAAGAAGAAACAAGGTAAGTGCATGCACGTTTACCTTGACAAAGAGCAATAGGAAGATAAAGGGTAGCATCAGGTAGTGGTGAGGAATATGGAGACAAAGCAGAATGGGTCGGGTCCATGTCTTGGCTGATGGGAGGTGCCTCAATAGACTGCTGCACACGTCGAGAATAAACCTGACGAATAACAGGTTGAGAGGGAGGAGAAACTACCTGTTTACTGACAGTATAAATAAGAAAATCGTCCCTTGAATTGCTAGAGTGCGAAGAAGAAGGCACAGGAGAACCAAAGAAGGGGGTATTCTCGAAAAAGGTAACATTAGCAGAGACCAAGTAACGACCCAATGGAGGAGAGTAACAATGTGATAGGAACCAGAAAAATAGAAGAGTAGAAATAACTGAGAATGGAATTTTATTGATGAATTTGAGAGCAAGAATCTTAAACTCCCAAATAGTCCGTAT
>JANIJF010000005.1:43230163-43245173 GCA_024520955.1 Erythroxylum bequaertii
ATGCCATTATCATAAGGTATGTACTTGAATGTCCTTCGGGTATCCGGGTATTTGCCTTATGGTAGTGGGATGTTGCAGTGCTCATCTTCCCTTAAATAGCTAGCCACAAAATTAGGGAGGCTATAGGACTTGCTTTAGGGAATCAAATCAATTTATTCCATGGACCTTTAACCGCACAACTTTTAAAAAATTTCCTACAAGATGAGTTTGTAAAATCTCCTAAGGGAACAATATTCTAAGGAACTTTATCTTCCTAACCCGTTGCTAACTGATATCTTAAGTTGAGTGAAAGAAAATGAGTTTAAAAGTTAGAAATTAATTCCTTTTTTATCGTTGCATTGTCAACTATCAGGTTCTTTAAAGAGGTTAAGGTGCTACTTCACTTAAAGAGCCTAAGGCTGACTAATTGTCATACCAAAAGGATGTTGAATTCGCTTCTCCTAGCATATATGTGATGTTTAACCTAATTGTTCTTCTAAGCTTTATAATATGCATCATAGTCTAACAAGGATCATTCTTTGCCGAAAGGATGTTGGATTTCCTTCTCCTAGCTTATATGTGATGTTTGACCTAATTGTTCTTCTAAGATTTAGAATATGCATCATAGTCTAGGAAGTATCATTCTTTGGCTTAATGCACCATAAGTTTCCCTCTTTTATATAATTGGCATAAATCTTCTTTACCCATAATGAGTTTTTATCATTCATAACTATCCAAATCATTTTGATGAACTTTATTTGGTTAGTGCTTTTATAGGTAAGATCCTCATCCCTACCTCATCCTTAGGCAAGTAAAGGTGTGAACATTTAACCTTGTTTATGGAAAGATTATAGGCGTTCCTAAACCGTATGAACCTCTTTAAAATCTACTATATAATATGGCTAATGCTTTTTGGGAACTAAATATGGGAAAACCAATATACATGAATACTGTTATATATTAGTTTACAAGAAGCACCTTATCTTTTACGATAAGGTACTATTACACAAGCTTGCTATACTTAAGCTAACTCTTGCAATGAATGGTTTGGATTTTGTAAGGGAGGATTTGTTGGTGGAAATTGGGACATCAAGATAAGTTAAGGGAAGTTTGGATGCTTTAAATCATGTTATATGCTCCAAATAATTGGTAGTTATAGAGGCTTCCAAGGAAAGAAACATCTTAATCTTTTAGTTGTCGATGATAAGACCAAAAATAACTTTAAAAGAGTTAAAAGTAGCCATTAAAGCATACATTGAGATGGGGTTTACCTTGAAGAATAAAATCAGGTCATATGTAAAGGATAAGTTTGTGATTGCTATGATCTTATATCTAGAGTAAAATTTGAACTTCTTTTTTTAACTATCTCTAAAATTATTTAATCTAACCAATACTTCCACACTGAGAGCAAAAAACTAAAGGGAAAGAGGGTCCTTTACCTTATCGCTCCAGCTCCTTAGATAAGATTGGTTAGCTCTCTATTAACTAATATACCATGGGTGACCATGGTTATACATTGAGAGATCCATTCACATATTTTGGAGGAACTCTAAATGTATTCATTATATTTAGGATAAAACTCTAATATAATAAGTCAAATGCTTTATGAATTTAATGAAACAATTCTTATTTGATCCCTTCCTATTATAATTTTTAAGGAGCTCTTGGACTAGCAAAACATTATCTTTTATTAACTTTCCCTTTTAAGAAAGCATTTTACGAAGGATTACCTATTTTAGTGATACTGACTTTTAAATTGTAATAGGATGATAGTCTTTTATGGAGTTTGGGGAGTGAACATTAGGAACAAGATATATAAATATCTTATCTAATTCCTTCAACATCCTTCCTTTGCTAAAAAATTCGAGCACTCCTTCAGTTACTAGAGTCTTAGTGTGTTGCCATGTTTTATAGAAGAAAAAGGCATTGAGACCATCAAGTTATAGTGTCTTATTGGGATTTAGTGCAAACATAACTTCTTTAATGTCATTGGAAGTAAAAGGCTTGAAAAGAAAATGAATATCTCATGGTTGAATCTGCACTATGGTTAACCCCTTTAGATTATTCACAAATTTTTAATGTAGGAGCTACCTCAAAGCTGATGTAAAGGCAAAATTCCCTTCTAGTGTGACTAGCCATTAGAGAGAGGATATCTGCTATAGATAGTGAAAAGAGTAGCTCAGACACTTATGTTCTTTACCATCAAGAACCTAAAAATCTCTCTCATCTATTATTTATATGTGATACCTCATTCAATAAATGAAATCCAATTATACACCTATGCAACTAGATTGTACCTAAAAAATCTTGACAAGGAATCATATATTAGTGCTACTCTAATTAGAGAAAAAATGATGATTATTTATCATTCAAGATTGCTTTTAGTTATATGGTTTATAAAATTTGGAACAAAAGGAATAAGAGCATATTTAGTCATTCTTTTAGCTCAACTCAAGGCTTATTAAACTGCACTATCCAGACCATCAGGGAATACCTTTTAGCTCACAAAATCCACTTTGTTTGTAGCCTTAGGATAACTTTATAGACTGCTAAAGGATAGTTAAAATCTTAGCTACAAAGTTTGTTAATGATTTTTTTTGAAGTTAAGAAACAATAATTCATTAAAATGGGCTAATATAAAAAAATTTAACTGTTAGGAAGAATACATGTCAAACTAAAAGGTAAACATCTAAAGATGTCCAATCCCAGAGGAATCTAATCTTTAGGAACACCTAATAAACTAGTTATAATGTAAGGAGAGGGTTCCTTATACAACTGAGAGTCTACAAGAGAACTCTAGTGACATTTCCATTGAGAGATCTTTAGCTATAATTGCTAATCTCACCTTCATTATTAACTTCTTTAGGCTTTCAACTATGAATGACTGATCCTTGAAAATCTTACAATTCTCCCTCCATATTAAGTGCGCAAGCATTCCAAAGCAAATTCTGACGAGTTTCTTGTCTCCTATATACCTGAACATAATAGATGTGGCATAATTGAAGTTCTCATTCCAATTAGACAAATTAAAATGCATGTTAAAAATATGAATGCATAATGTTCCACAGTTGTTGAGAATGTTGACATCTGAAGAATAGGTAATCATAATTCTTAGGGCTAGAAGAACAAACCCCATATAAGGAATTAACAATTAGGAACTTTGGATAGTCTTCAAGAAGCAACTAGCCATAAAATGAAAAGGTGAGATGGAGTAATGTATAAGTCCCATACAAACATGGTCCTTTTATATTAAATGAAAGAGTCTATTAAGAGCTTCTTACAAGCTCTAGTTCTAGTTAGAATTTTAGTGAATTATCACTCATCCACATGATGCAGTCCACTTTAGTTAGATTAGGAGAATAATTAAGCTAATTGTTGATAATAAGCTCGTAGCCTTTATTTAAGTAAAAAGGCCATCTCTAATTATTGTCAGTGATTATAGCATGATCCTTCTTGTCAATAAGAACCATTAGTCTAAGATTTGCATATTCCCTAAGCTTATACAAAGTGCCTAAGGTGTGCCAATTATCAAACAAAAAACAAGTGGATTTGCCAGTACCTAAGTTATAATGCATTTTTGTGTTAGCTTTCAAATAGTTTTTGTTCAATTTTTTGTCTTTTCTAATCTGTTTGTTCAAGATTGTTATTAGAATTTTGTGTTTAGGTTGAGCTTTAAGGACTTGAGGAGAAGACTTTAAAAAGATCATAAATGGACAAAGTACATGGCCAATTGGGCTAAACCTGGCCGTGCTTGGAGAATGTTGTTTAAAGAACAGAAGATAGACCAAGACACGACTTGGCAACATGGTCACACTGACAATTTGAGCATTTTTAGCTATCTATTGTTTTTAACATAGATGGAGAGTCCGAATCTAAATGTGATCTTTAGAGAATATTTAGAGGACATATCAATATTTTAAGGAAGCCCAGATTTATTGCTATGCAAATGCATTATGTGAATACATAATAAGATATAAATTAAAATTCACACTTTATCATAATTTATGTGTTAATCACTATATTTAATTTAAAGTGAGCTTGATTTTTGAGTAATCAAAATAAAAAAATTCATGATTATTCTGCTAATTGTGAGATTAGGTTCTATCCTAATTTCCTAACATTAGTTTAATAAGGACCAAAGAGCAGAATGGTTGAATAGATGGGTACAATATTTATATAAGGAATGCTTATAATATAATTATTCGACTAATTTGTGCTTCAATTTAGTTGATCAAAAGCTACATGAAAAAGTTCACAAATTGCATTTATAAAATGTAGGCTATCTTATATCACCCAATTAATATTTAGAGAAATAGCTTTACTGCCTCGCCACTTCTTTAAATGTATCATGTGTTTAATCTTCTACAGCGTGATTAATACGTAGACTTCGTTATCAATCATTTATTTCTCTCTGTCTCTCTCTCTATATATATATATATATAGAAAACTTATATTACCAGAAAAATAGGGTTAATGCTTGACAAGGAATTAGTAAGGTCAAATCACTGTCCCTTCACCTAGACAGTCCCCTCCGACTCCTTCACTAACCCATAATCTTATCCAAAATGTAGATCCGAACCATCAAGTTTGTTCTCCTATTAAGAATCAGACAACTGTAGGAGGGCAAAATCAGTCTCAAAAGTCTTTTGAACCAGAGACTTCCTTAAACACTCAAGAAATTAGAGCTTCGGTGAAACCACTACCAAAAACCTAGACATCAGTAGTTTTAGAATTAGTGGAGAATCCTCGAATGTTAAGGCATTGGCTTATTACCCCCAAAGATTAAGGATGGCCAAATTTTTGTCATCCCTCCACCAGAGTTGGCGCAGAAAAAAGCTGCAAGATTTCGACATGCTCTGATAGGTTTCTTCACTGGTAAGCGTCCTGCCTACCCAGTGGTTCAGAAAGCCCTTTCGAAATCCTGGTTAGCATTTGGTTTAACTAAAACTCTGATTACTAGTTCAAATAAGTTTCTCTTCAAATTTGATTCAGAGGTGGGTATGAATGAGGTACAAAAGAAGGGCCCTTGGCATATCCAAGGGAAGCCCTTATTCTTAAGCAAATGGAGCTTGAATGTTGGGGAGTAGGAGGAGATTAGGTATGTCGCAATGTGGACTAGATTCCATAATATTTCATATGAATATTGAAATAACGAAGGGTTAGGTAGGATAGCTAGTGCAGTGGGGCATCCTCTGCTTATGGATACCCAAACAGCTAGGATGTCTAGAATTCTATATGCTAGAATGTATGTGGAATTAGATTTGGAGAGGAGTTGGCCTTTGTCTTTTCAGTTAGCCACTTATAATGAAGAAGGAAAAGTATCTTTTAAGGAACTTAAGATAGAATATGAATGGAAGCCTAATAATTATACACAAAAGAAGGAATGGATACCTACAGACTGCATGTTTGAAATTGGAACACAATAATAGTTAGAAAAGAAGCATGTTTCACTACCTATATGTGTAAACCAACTTTAGGAGTGTGTTTAGGAGCAAGGTACGGAAAAGGATCAAGTAAGTCCTAAGGAGAGCAAACTTTCTGAAATCCTCAAAGAGCGAAGTAGGGGCAAAGAAATTCACCAAAAGCAGGATGATTCTAAAGGATGCCTTGAAGATGCTGACTGCCCTGTTGTGAGTCCAACAGGTAATCCTATTTACTCTCTTAAATCTGATTTGTTTCCAAATAGCTCTATTGAATAACAGAGTCCGGGTATGTTGGAAGGGGGAAAGCGGGATTTTACTATTAGGAAGAGCAGAAAATCTAGTAGAAAAACGTAGTAGGGTTTTAGGTTTGTATAGTGTGATGGATTTAGGTTTTTGGAATATTAGGGGTCTCAACAACCTAAAAAAACAACTATCTGTGAAATCTTTTCTAAAGATTTTGCCTGTTTCTTTTGTATGTTTGAAAGAATATAGGATTAAGTCTTGTTCCCTTTTGAATAATATTTGCTCTTCTATTTTTCCTAGATGGCCTTACTACAGTAATTTAGATCAAGTTTCATGTGCTAGGTTAGTCATAACTTGGAATCCAAATCATTTCTTGTGTTCTCCTTTATTTACCAACGCTCAACTGGTTCATTTGGAGGCGACCCCTATGAACTGTGCTTAAGCTTTTTTTGTCACTTGTGTTTATGGGGTCGAATAATTTTAATCATAGGAAAAATCTTTGATCTGCTCTTTCTGATATCAAACTCAATGTTGGGAGTCATCCGTAGATAATAGTTGGGGACTTTAATGCTATTATGTTTTCTCATAAGTCAGAACCTCTTAGTTCCTCAGTTATTAATGGTATGGGTGACTTTAGGAAGTGTGTAGAGGATTGTGGATTGTATGATTTAAATTCTAGCGGTCCTAGTTTTACTTGTACTAATAAACAATCTAGTGATCTCTATATAGCAAGAAAATTAGATAAAACTCTTATTAAATTAGATTAGAGTGCTCGATTTCCTAGATCCTATGGAGAGATTCATAATCCTAACATTTCAGACCAGAAGAGGTCCTCTCTTGTCAGGTTTGCCAATTTCCTAGTCTCCTAACCAAATTTCCTTTAGATGGTAGAAGATGCTTGGAATTCTCATATATGGGGAACTCTTATGTTCAGTGTTGGACCCCGTTTCCGGAGCCCAAACATTCAGAGACAAAACAGAACCTGTCATCCCAACTCAAGATTGCCTTTCCTTTTGCCCTTGGATTGTCATTCCTCGGTCTCCTTCAAACAACCAAGTTCTCACTCAACACAACATTCTTATAGAAATTCATAAAACTTCAAAAATCACAAAAATGAAATAAATGCTAAAATTGGGTTTAGGCTTAACCTAACCACAGTTTATCTAGGGTGGAAAAATCAAAACCTAGTTTAGAAATCCATTAACAATACCCATCTGGGGTTTTTCCTCTTTCTTCCTACATAACTCATTCTCTTCTCTAATTCCTTTTTGTTTTTCCACTAAGGAAGAAGAAAGATGATGCTTACCTTAGGTTTAGCCCAAATCTTCTTCTTTCTCCTTTTTCCCTAGCTTCCATGCACTCTTCTTCTTTTTCTCTTCTCTTCTCACGACTTTCTCTCTTTTCTTTTGTTTTTCATGACAACTCTCTTCTTCTTCTATTTTTAAGACAACATTTTAGTTGTCTTTCCCATTTTGCCCCTCATTTAAGTGGTCCTTCCATATTTACCCTCCTTTTGTCTTTAAAAGTAACATCTTAACTCCTTATTTTGATAAGGTAAATGAAGCAATTTGATAACACTTCCTTCTAGAGAAATGTTCCCCTATGTATTATGTTTCTATTGATACTAAAATCACTCAATTGGGTTCAGAAATCTGAAAGTTATAGCCCAGACACTTTCGGACTGTTACTAAACCGAGACTGTACACTATACCCAACTTCATTCCAGAAATTGAAAGTCTTAGGGACTGAATTGAAGTTCTATTCCTTCAGATAATTTGTAGCTTCATGTCTCTAGTTTAGTTAGAAACAAGAATCATCGCATTTGGAGCTCTACAGGTCAAGATATCACCAAAATACTGAACCGTGTTTAGTAAAAATATCCAACTCATACTCTTTCAACAGATCCTCTCACTTTGATTCATTCAATTTTTTTCGAATTAATCCCAAAAGCTATAAATTTTTGTGGAGAGATAGAGGAATGAGTCAAGAATCCAATGTTTCAATAATCAGGTCATTTGGAGGTCAGAAGAAAAAGTTATGGCCAATAGAGTGAAAGGTGTTTAGGTTTGGAAATCAGCAAAGTCGCGATCGCGACTAGTCGCGACTGCGAACTGCGGCATGGAAGCGCGGATGTGCCATTTCGCGTGGTCACGAAATGCTTCCCTTCTTCCTCCATTGCTTTTTCTTCCTCAAACCTGTTTGGTAAAAAGGGCATAACTTTCACTATAAATATTGGATTAAGGTCATTCAAAGACCGTTTCGAAGAAAACCTCTAGACCTACAACTTCCATGAAGACCTCAAAAATAATTTTTGCTTCTAAAAGGGTTAAAATGTCCAATCAGTGAAGCTGTCCCGAAAATCCATCCTATGCAGCAACACAAACTTTAAATGATCATAACTTCTAGCCTAGATATCGAAAAATGTCATACTTGATAGCATTAGAAAGCTAGAAAGATAAGCTACAACTTTCATGAAGACAAATTTATGAAAATCTCTCTAGATCAACCTAGCAAAATCACAGAAGTTTTAGATCAAAAATCCAACTTTCCACTGTTCTTTCTCAGAAAATTTTCAGACTTCTACTTTCCAAAATCCAACACTTCAATTTTTTTCTAGTCATTTCCACTCCATTTCTACCAACTTATTCATCATAAATTTCATAGTACCCTTAAATATACAAGTTTAGTCAAAAATCTCATAATACCAAGAATTCATAAGCAACCTATTCATGTTCTGTTACTTTTATACATTTTCAACTTTCATGCTCAATCACTATTCTTCTTCTCAACTTCCATTTAAACTCAATATCATCCATAAACAAATTATAGTCCATGATTGATTGTAAACATTAATAATAGAACATGCACACATATATACCCACTCATCATCAACTTTCTACATTCACTACCTAAATCTTGTATATCATTTCAAATTCAAGAATTCTCCTTTTTCTTTACTCAACTAATCACTAACAATTTCTTATTTAATAGTTCTAACTTCTAATAAAAGTTTGGGGTTCAACAACACATGCCGTAAATATATGCAAGATCTTTCATTAATCATTATTGTTTCTCATCACTTATCCGCAGTAGAATCTATAAGCCATATCATATAAATTATACTGCCAATAACATAACAACAACAATCCCTTGGGCATTCCTATAGTAAGAGCTCGTTAATGTTCTGAACCTCTCCTATCTAGCTACAAAAAGCATATTGATTGAGCAAATTAATAAATACAAACCTCTCAATGTAGTTCTATTCATTTTTTGTTCTGTTACAAAAAAGTACTCATAAGGGTAATTGATAAGTCATTTTGAGTTCACTAAATATATTCATAAAGAACCGTCCCTTAAATTTGATACTACTAACCATGGTGAATTATATAGGTAGTTTTATGATCTTTTCAATTATGCAAAGTGGAATTTTCTCAAGCTATTCCCTTTTTGTTGTATAGTTTAGTGTTGCATTAGTATTTGGTAGTAAAGCTCATAAGGCGTTGAAATGGCATAGGCTCTTATGCCCAAGATTGTCTAAAGTGCAGTAACACAAGGTATAAATAATAAATTGGAAACATGAACAACATAAGACCAACATGATTGCATACCTATATCCCAAATTGTAAGCTTCAATCGCTCCCCACCTATAGTTAGATGCTTGATCATAAAGTCCACACCTTTCAATAAAACCAAAGACAAAAGTTTCAATGCATCAACACGTGGAAAACCATATCCAAATGCTTTGTTGATTGAAAGTTACAAGAAGAGATCAAATAGCTCATCCCTTATGCTATAGAAGTAATGTAGAAACCTAGATCTCGTGTGGAAATATGGCACTGAACAACAAAGTTTGTCTTTCCCCAAGAGGAGGCACACCCATTTGTTGAATAATCCTCCTAATTTCGCTTGCGTTTAAGCTTTTGGTGAATGATCAAGAAAGAAAGGAGAGCATACCTGATTTGTGATATAAAGCCTTGTCAAGCTTGTAACATTTATCATCTAGGAGTAGCAATAAGAGCTAGGCAAGGGCAATAATGCCCTAAAACTTGGCAATATAATCAAAATAGGAAAGGTTAATTCACTTGTAATCTATCCTTAGCCCAGTTGAGTCATTTTGGGATTTTCAAAACCCAACAACAGCGTTTTCCCCAACTCTTTTGAGGAGCAACTCTTGTAGGCTATACAAGGTGTATATTATGATGTATAAAAATCTCTTTTTAATTTTTCAAAAAATATTATATACATATATATATATCTAATTAAAAATAATTTCTTATCCTGCCGCAAACTTTTTTTTTACATTGCATGCCAGTTAGGATAGTAACTAACTCAAAATGATGTTAAATAAATTCTAAAATTTAATTAATAATTATTTATACTAATTCTTATAATTTTCTATTTTTCTTCCTTTTTAACATTCTATTCTGTAACTTTGCATAAACTAATGAATTAGCTAATCGTTAAGTAATTAAATAATAAAATTAATTATTATTCAAATTAAAATTTTAAGAAATTTTAATTTTAACTAAAAAAGAGATTCTTAAATGAAAATTAATTGGTTTATTTTAGTTTATAATAACTTATTAATTTACAAAAATTGATCTATTAATAAATAAATAAATAAAATTTTAACAACGAAAGGTATTAAAGTAAATCGAATCGAAAAGTTAAAAATCGAGCTGCAAAGTTAGATGGTTCAAGATTTTTACGGTTCAATCGGTTAAACTGGTTAAATTTTTCAATCATTGCTGAATTCATTAATTACTACTTTTGGTGTTACAAACAGTGAATTTATTTAAAGAACATAGTAATACTTTTCAAAAAAATAATGATTTTATTAAATATCCCCATCACATAAGTTGGAGTTGTTGTGTAACTTTTGTCGTGTAACTGATGCCTATAAATAACGGCCGGCTGATGGAAAAGCTAGTGTTAGAATGGCGGGTAAATTGGAGATCATGGTGATCTGGCGTGGGTTGTAGGTTCATCGACTCTTGGGCCGTCCTCACTTTAAACCTCTCATTTCGTTTTTTTGGTTCCACTTCAAAACGTATGTGTGTAATGTACTTACCTTATATAATATAATATCCTTTAGTAAAATATAACAAAAATTTCAAGTTTTGCATATATAAGACTTTATTACAACATTTTTTAAATTTTGTTGCCTTTTGTTATATGTAGCAAAAAATTACTGTTTTCGTTGCTTTTTAATATTATTAAAGGCAACACTTTGAAAACTGTTGTGTTATATTAATTTTTAGCAATATATTTTTAAACTGTTGCAAATATGTCGTTGTCTAAAGCACTTTTGTTGTAGTGTAGTCATTGCCAATAGGTAGTTCCAATACATTGGTCGATCAATGTAGTATATTAGTCAATTAGTGTGCATTGAATGTATGAATTTATGTAGTATATTAGTCAACCAGTGTGCATTGAATGTATGAATTTTCTAGTTGTTGCAATATTGTTCAACCATTATGACATATTAACCAACCAATATTGCACATTGGTCAACCAATGCAATAACTAATATTATCATAAACTTTTGATATATAAGTTTTGACAACTTTAACCTACATTAGTTAGCCATTAACCTATATTGGTCGACTAATACACCCACAATCATAATTCTAATTTCTTCAAATAGTGAAACTTTATTTTCTTAGTGCAAAGTTGACTTAAATACTTGTTAAAATATTCCCTAAATAATATTTTAAGGATCAAGACGATTTCTATAAAATCATAACTTTAATTCCTCTTGATTATTAAAAATACTTGCATAATAAGTGAAAATGATGATGTGTTTATACATGATGAGCCTCTAAAAAAATCAAAGAAATCAAGTAGGAGGTATAATAAATATTACATATGCATTTATAACATTGTTGTGCCTTATTCTTTCTTGGTCTTGATTTTGTTCTTCACTTGAATGAATTTAACTCCAACTCTTCTCTAGTGTCCTCACTAGATACATCTTGATTTATGTATGGTTGGTTTTATATTGCTTTTATAGAAAAATAAACTCATTTGTGGTACTTATATTTTGTTATCATCAAATCATAAGAGTAACCTCCTTTAGTTCAACAATCTCCCCTTTCTCTCTGATGATAAAATATTTTGTGATATCAGATAAACAATAGCTAAACCAAACATTTACAAGTTATTATTCTAAGGCAATATAAATAGTTAGCTTCCCCTGAATTCATACATCACAAAAAAAACTTGCAAGTTGATCTATTTTAAGCAAAAATAAACTTTTGTATAAAGATTAGAAATTGACATGACAAAGCTATTAGTAATATAAAGTTTATTAAAAATATAAGTGCATTATCAATTTCAAGTACACAAAATTTAAATCCATTAAATTAACCACTCTCCCTGAATCTAATATCATTAATTTTCTCTCCCCCTTTTTTGAAATATAAAAAAATTAAATACTGAAAAATACTAAACTAATAATAAAACACGAAAGCATATACTAAATCAAACAATCAAAATTAAATTTAAGCACCTAAAGAGATCCTTATAAAATATAATTTCCATTAATTACGATCATTTCTCTCTTACTTGTGTAAAATCTATCATCACTTATTAGTTTGGTGAATATGTCAGCAAATTGATGTAATGTATTGACAAAATTTAACATGATATTCTCATTTTACACATAATCTATAATGAAATGATATTTAATTTCTATATAATTACTTCTATAATTTTGAATAGGATTCCTTGTGAGGTAAAATGGCACTATTGTTATCACAACTAATTGGTATCTTTGTAAGGTCTATCTTATAGTCTCTAGGTTATTTATCTAAGCTACAAATTTATGCAAAACAACTTTTGCACCATTAAATATTCGACTTTTATAGTTTATAAGGCAACAATTTTTTAAACTAAAATATGAAAATAATGCATTGCCTAGAATTTGATGTGTATATATGTACTTTTTTAATCTAAAAGGCTATTAACATAATCCACATCTAAATAGGCAATCAAATAAAAATTATATTTGGGATACCAAACTACTAATGACATGGTACCAAAAAGATATCTAATTATATTCTTAATAGATAAAATATGAGACCCTTTTAGATTTTATTGAAATTTAGCACACAAATAAAAATTGAACATAATGTCGAGGCTACTTATGGTGAGATAAAGTAAACTACCATTCAAATCTTGGTATAATTTTACATCACTTGGCTTACCCTCTTCACCTTTGTTCAACTTAGTTGTAACACACATAAGTGTCCCTAATGACTTGGCTTAATCCATTCCAAAATGTTTGAGTAGATTTTCCTGTGTACTTGGCTTGATTGATAAAGATGTCCTCCTTTATTTGCTTGATTTAAAATCCAAGAAAAAAGTTAAACTCTCTTATCATGCTCATTTGAATTTCCTTAATTATACAATTAAAATAATTTCTTTGCATATTATTTCATTAGTACTACTAAAGATAATATCATCAACACAAATTTAAATAATTAAAATATCTTGCTCATCGTTATTAATAAGTAGAGATCTATCATATTTGCCTTTTGTAAAGCCATTTTTTAAAAGGAACGTTGATTGTGTATTTTCTGAACAATATGAAAGATTAATTAGGAAAATGCATTAGTTAATTTATAGTATAACTTAGTGGATACGAGTGTTAATTCTACAAGGACTACTAACTGTCTTTCTATTATATAATCTAACAAAAGAAATGATTAACTTAAAAAAATTAATGAAATAAAAGTACTAATCTAAAATAATAAACCAAAGTAATGAACAAGAATGAAACTTCAATTGATTAGCATGATTCGGATGTGGAATTCCCCTATAATCCTTTTATGTGTGAATTTATCCTAATTCAATTATTAACCATAGTTTCTTGAACAAGTATAAATTCCAAAGTTATATCCATATTGTTTCTCAAGACATTCCACGCAACTCTTCTTATTTATGCCATGATATATTCATATATATAATTTCCAAATTTGAATAAAAACATTAGAAATTTTCAATTTAAATACAAGAAATAATGATGAATAATTTGAAATATAACTTGGGCCTTTCATTAAATTAAAGAATCAATCCAAAAAATAGGTTTTAAGGCTCATCCCATATAGATCTATCCCAATCTATACTAAAACTAAGATAACCAAAAATAATCAATAAAGAGCATAAAATAGAAGAAATCATTCTAATAGATATAGAAATCTTAAAGTCTCCACTTGAATATTAATGGAATTCACTTCTTTTCTCTCTAAAGTTTCTTTTTGTTGTCTCAAGATGCTCTAACTTGTGTCTATAATGATTTTATTTAGGTGCAATCCTAAAAGCTACTCTTTTATTCTCATGAAACACTAAATATTTTGAAGTGTCTTAAGTAATGTAGGGTTTGACACGAACCTTGTGTTGGTCCTACATTCCTTAATAGCTCTGTAAAACCCTCATTTTATGTAAAGCGCTTGCAACATGATTCCTCAACATGGACCTATGTTTTGAACACTTTTTAAACATTATGATGAATATAGGTCTGTGTTGTACAACACATATTGGTGTTTATGTTCAGAGATTTCATATTGCTCTGATTTACACAAAATCGTTCCAATTTGAATTAAAATTTCCCGAATTCTTTGCTTTTTCATTAGGGAGATATAATAAGACTAAAAAAATTACTAAATGGAGTACCAAATCTTATAGAAATCATCTAAACACAAGTAAAATGCTCTCAAAATCTTGCTAAGAACATAGTTTGTTTAGTATCAATTTCCCCTAAACTTAAGCATTTACTTACCCTGATGTAAATCAATTTGAAAAGACATCAGCCTAGGTAAGTTAGATCCTAAAAAAGTTTAACAATTTATTCAAATAGGTCAAGTATCATCATCCTATTTATCAACGACTTAGATCTCTAGAAAATACACTAACTTGTAATTCAATTTTAACCTAACTAAATAATCTTTCAAATTAACTCAATTAAAAAATTCATCTTAGATATAAAACGAGTAAAATTTTTAAGTGAAGAAGTATTTGATAAGTCATAATGCAACTTATTTCATTTTTTAACGAGTATCATTGCTTTAGTTGAAACATCATCCCTATTCTTTTACAAAAAAGTAAACACCTTGTAATAGCCCAAATCACCCGCTTACAGATATTGTCCCCTTTTAGGACTTGGCCAAGCCAAGCCCTCACGGTTTTGCTTTTTCCGAGACCTTCCCAGGAGGTCACCCATCTTAGTGTTACTCTCACCTAAGCACATTTAACCTCGGAGTTCTAATGGGATCCTGTGCATTAGGCGAAAACGCGTCTGTAAGGGAGAGGTATCCGTACCCTTATAAGGCATACTTCGTTCCCCTCTCCAACCGATGTGGGAT
>JANIJF010000005.1:43322054-43335829 GCA_024520955.1 Erythroxylum bequaertii
CCTTTTCTTACTAGAATAAGAGTTCCAAAAACTTCCCTATAGATATGTATACTCAACCCTTCAATAATAACAATCCTGAATTTTTTCCTACAAACTCAAATTTTCAACTATAAGAGTGAAGCTCTTTTCTATGACTGATTCTTAGACCTTAGGAGTGATTTCTAGATTTCTACACTCCATTCTTTGTGTTTCTCACAAAATTCCAGCAACCAAAACACTAAATTCTAGCCATATTCAACCTAAATTCCAGCCATATCAAATCCAAAAATCCTAAGCCTAAATTTCCAACAATCAAACCTTAAAATTACAGTTATACAAGATCTGAAATTTTAGCATTCCAAGCTGAAATACAAAACCTAAAACTTGATATTCCAGCAGCCTATTACCAATTTTGTGAGTTTTTAACTACTAGTTAATACTTCTATTAGTCCTACATCATCACCAGCGTTGACTTGTAGGAAAAAGATATTAGGAACTTATTCTAGATAACAGACCTTCATATCAAATAGTGGAATTACCAGAAATAAGAGAAAAAAATTGGACCTGAGTGGAAGTACCAGAAATAAGACAACAAATTTGGATCTTAGTGGAGGTAGCACAATAAGTCAATCATGAAAGGGCAAAGAAGATGCAAAGGTAATCTTTAGACATATACAACAGATATACATAGTAAATGGGAAGAGCAAAGCAGCAGATTGTTTTTCAGATATCTTTAAAATATTCATAATTCGTAATTAGCATCTTGGAAGTGAAGTCATGCTGTGATCAACATATGATAAGACACTCCAAGAAAAAAATCAAAGCGGATTTACAATTTATCAAAGCAACTTCTGCAAATAAGAAGAAATGGAATTTGTAGACATCTGTGATTTTGAGCCAGAAATTATATTCTGTTCAATATGAATGTAAGAGTTGACCATTCAAGAATATTTACCTGGATGGAAAGCCAGATAGCTTCCATGACCATAATGTCCTCAAGATCCAGATCAAATTCCTCATCCCTGCAACTTTAGGTATTAGATATATCTTCACATTCAAGACAATGGTCTTGTCAAAAAACATCCAATCCAGAAATACCACAAACTATATTGTGCAGTTGGGAACCAGGTGAAAAGCTATGTTAAAAAACAGAAAAGAAACAAATAAAACTTGATCTTGCCCCAAACTAAGCACCTAAACTATTTACTGCGTTTATTAGATTATGTCTTCTCAACTAGATTTCTCAAGTTATCTACTTTAAGCCATGTAACACAAAACTTTCATCGACATTTTTATCAATGGGACTCTACATAATTGTAGATCGAAGCCAGTGAGTAACCTTATCTCAATATATAATCAGAAAAAGAAGTGAATTCATGATTATAACATATTTAAGCAAGAAGATTGAGGCTGTAATCTAAACATTTAGAAGAGGGTGCAACTTTGATGCTAGTTATACAGCAAGTCACTGGTAATGCTTTCCAAGAAGCCAAACCTCAAGCAGTGGCAGCATAGTGATTTAACATATATAATTAGCTGAAATTTGTGAAGATGTCCTAAGTGGAGGCCCTTGATATTTTTTTGGATGTTAACATAACACCATTCACTCACAAAAGAAACAAAGACAAGAAAAAAGAGTATTTCACAGGATGTCAATTTGAAGTTGTTTATCAACCGGATCATGCACAGCAGAAAGATCACCACAGGATAACCTCTATCCGTCATCTCACATATGAAAATACAAATTGTAAACCACATTACACCTGTTGGCTCTAGATGGAAGTGGATATCTAATTGAGGGATGGGCAGACACAACTTCAGTGTCTTCAACTTCAAACCTACGAGATGGAACTGCAAAAATGAAAAATAGTAGTAAATTTTCAAAAAAAAAGAAAACCATAGGTCAAGAATAAAACATAAGTTCAAATTAGAAATCGAAGATACATTACCCGCAGACGAGCCACGCTGAACCTCTTCTGGGGCAATATTATTGCTTGACGAACTTACTTCTAGTCTTTTCTGCATTCTCTCTTCGTCCTCGTGAAGTTCTTGCTGCTGTATCCTGATTTTTGCCTCTATAACACGTTGCTCTTCCTACAAAATATACAGCAGGTATCTCCACTATTACAACTTACATATAGAAAGTATGATAACACATCTTCACATAACCAAAACAATCCGTGCTAGATAATTCTTACAATTTGCTCCAAGCCCTTTTCCTCCTTTGTTTTCACACCTCGATATTCAACAGCATAGTTAGACATTTTGCAAAATGGGCATCTTATTATGTTAACGACAGCAAAGGTAGAACATGGATTCACGTTGATGTGTGTGGTATGTATGAGAGGAAGATAGAGAGCACAAAAAAAAAACCAAAATTTTCATAGGATACTGTGTAGGGCGAGTTGAATTGGGATTTTTCATCTGCAGAAAACACTCTGATAAAAGAATACATGAGGACAATGTTTGAAAAGGTTATAACTATATAATTACCATCATCTATCAACCAATTACCTGTACATATGCCCTTCAAGCAACATCTTGATCTGTTGAGGCTTGGGTAATACTAAGTCAAAAACAAAATAAACACATGGTTTGTCACAGAAAACCTCGTTACGTAAAGAATTTTATTACCATATAACCACAACTTTGAAATTAATTCTTTTCCATCTGAAAGACAAAATCGAATGAGAAAAGAATACACATCTCAAGAACTAGTGAAATTTTGTCAAAGAAAATTTACATTTCTTTTTCTCTATTCTTAGTTTTCAAATCATCAACATAAGAATTGGTTCAACAAAAGTTTTAGGGAAGTAGATATACAAACCATAAAGCAAATTGGACATTCTTCATGATCATTACAGTGTTCCTCACCCCCAGGATAACATGGAGCCAGCTTCAATTCAAGAATGAGCTTTCTTAACTTCTTATGGTCCACATCTTTATGAACATAGAGCCCTTGAGGCCTTGTATACCTTTCGTCCACCACTTGTCGCTTCCTCCCCAGCTTATTACCCATTTAATACTTGCAATGGCGCCTGTCTTCTCCTATCTTTTTTTTCTTTTTATTACAAAAAAGGAAATCAACCACAAAAGAAAAATCAATGGGAACCTTCTTTCTACACATAATTGAATGCAACATATTTTAGCCAAAAAGCCCACAGATTCCACAATCAACTTCACATTGCTTAAAACTAGATTCCACAAGCAACCTCACATTGGTTAAAACTAGATTCCACAAGCAACCTCACATTGCTTAAAACCCTAAGTGAAGAAAACAGCAAACATTTTGACTGAACATGTGATTCATTACCAGCTCAATTAAGTCAACAATTCTCCCAGAAAAACAAGATCAAATAATCCTGCAAGAAACGGAATAAGTAATCACTTACATCAGCAGCAGCAGCAACAACGAATTAACAGAAGATTAAAATATAATTCATCCAAAGATTAACGAATAAAAGGAAACGGTCAGCGAGTCACAATTAGCTTCCCACTGATACAAACAAAAACACCCCCAAAAAGCCCTAATAAATAAAGAAGCCGGAGAATTGAAACTAGAAGAATACAAAGAACAAGAAAGGGTAATGAATTCGTAACCATTTCCAGGAACACAGTTAAAGAAACGAACAATTGTGTATCTGCAGACAATAAATCACTGAAAGCTTCAATTTTAAAAAAATTAAAATACACAAACGCTCACATTTCGTAGAAGTAAACAGAAACAACTAGAAATTGAAAGATAGAGAGAGAGACAAACCTTGAAGACTTGAAGCAATTGTAATTAAACAGAGAAGGAAAAAGCAGATCGAGAAATTTGCTAACAAGAAGGGGAACAGAATCAGAGCTTTCTCTGTTTACAGAAACAGTGAGGGACAAAGGGAGAGTCTTTCCGTCTTTACTTTTCTTTTGATTTTTTCAGTTAAGGTTTTAAATGGACAAAAATTATTTTTACGGATTATAACTTTTTGGGGGTCCAACTCGAAGTACTTTCTGGGCATTTGACGTGGAGGGGGAGGGGAAGCAAGGCACGAACCAAACGGTAGCGTAGAGGACGAGAAAAGAATAATGGATCTTCCTCACCTGATCCAGAGGTTTCCTTTTTTGTTTGCAACCTTGGCGTTTATCAATCTGAAAATAAATAATTTATGCAGCCCATTTTCTGCCTTCAGTTCAGACCCGCTTTTCTAATCTAGAACTAGCTGTTATGTCTGATGACTGTTTGAATTAGGTTTAGGTATAAATAGATCATAATTGAGTTGTGACAAGAATCATTGGGACATCACAGATGATAGCATTGTTTACATAAATATATCATAATTATTTATTATAATAGACATTTATTCATTAAGTTTTAAATAAGCTAAAGAGTGTACATGTAATTCAGTCCTTCCTTTTATGTGCCATCAGAAAGCCAACATTTGTGTTGTTTTTTAATAATATAAAATCAAAATATTTTGTGATTAAAGGTCAGGAGTTTAAATTACACACCTTCATTTTTAATGAATTTATTATATATTGCATTTACTCAAGCTTTTTAGGTTGAATGATTTCTATAACTGTTTCACTTTATTTCATATGCCCTTTTAAATGTTACCAAGCAATCATTTAAATTTTTAAAGGAAAAAGAAAAATATGATGGTTAGTCATAATCAAATCAGGATCAACATATCCTAATATGGATTAATATCTATAATATACCTTTTGAGTGATGGTCAACAAAAAGTTTGAGCCTATTGACAAGCTACATAGGCAAGCTTATACGTATTATTGAAATAACTTTCAAGAAAAGAATTGGTTATGCTAGATTATGTGTAAGTGTTGAGCTATAAACGGATTTACCTAATTCCATCCCTATGTTAAGACTAGAGGAAGATGACACCTTTTTTTAGGATTCTATTAGGGTGTCATATCAATAGAAGACAAAATTGAAGTAATATTTTAAACAATGGAGAGCTATAGGAGATTTCTAAGGGGAGACAACTCTGAACTATGGGTCTTGATTATTAATCAACTGATTCCCTTAATATCAATAATAATCAACAAACTTTAATATTGATCCAAAATGGAGCATTAGTGGTCTCTATTGAGAAAGATGCCCTTAATTTTAACAAAGAAATTCTTGGACTTTCTAAAATTGCTTTAAAGAAGTCAAATGGTCTTAAGTTAAAAAATGATGACTTTTATACTACTCATAATCATACTAAGAGATCACCTCATATTGAATATCTTTCTATTATGGTTCTCCCTCTAGATTCACAAGAAGTACCCCTTATAACCCCTCTAAGCTTTGAGATAAAGGAGAGGATATCTAAGGAGTTCAAGATTGACAATAGGAGGAAATCAGGAAGAAGAAATATATCTAAGGGATATAAATGCCAAACCCCTCCTACATGAACATAATTTCATGGAAGCAACTGATAAAGTTGCACCTTTGTAACCATAAGATCACAAGTTCAAGTCAAGAAAACAACCTCTTTATAAAAATACAAAGGAAAGGCTGTGTACATTATAACACTCCCTAGACCTCCGTACGAGGAGCTTTGTGCACTGAGTACGTTGACTTTATTAAGTTTTCCCAAAAGCTATAGTCGTTAAAAGACTTTACTAATGAAACAAACCTATTTTGATAGGAATTTCGGAGTCCAAGCTCAATTAGGATAGTTTTAGTAAGCTGAAACTTTTAGGAAATCAATGGTCTCTCATATTAAAGCATCATCATCACCATTATGTACATGTTGTAGTTTTTTTAAAGGATAATAAATGCCAACATCTTTCATGCCAATGACCAAATCATACATATGGTTATTATGTTTCTTTAGGAGAATATCAAAAAATATGTCTCCCTCATATGTGACTCCAAAATTTTCATTTAGGAGGAGCTCTCTTTAGGAAAAAAAATTATAATAATTCATTTTTCAAGTTGAGGCCCTTAGATGGGTGATTTCAATAGCACCTTTTGTAATTTAAAAGCTGATGGTAATGTCTATCTAAAAAGTTTTAGGACTGTTTTTAAGGAATATGAGGAGAAATTGAAAAGTATTGACCAAAATATGAGAGGAACTTCTTTACATAGAGTAACAAACAAAGAACAAAATGGCATATTAAGGAAAAATTAGACAAGGCTCTTGTTAATGGAGATTAGTTAGGCATGTTCCCTGATAGTAGAGCTCTTTTCATTCCCTTTTTTTTTTCAAATCATTCCCTGATAGTCATTTAAAACATGTTTTCAAAATGCTAGTGGAAATTCCCTTTTAGATTCATTAATTACTTAGAGGAAGAGGGTTTAATAAGGTTATTCTCATTGGGATGTCCCACTCTGGCACCAGTCACAAAGCCTTTATCTGTGCTAGGAAGTTAAGCTTGATCAGAAAGGAACTTAAGGAACTTAATTCAAGGAGGACTAGAAATACTTACTTGCCTTTATCTATAGCTAATCTAAAACTTACCAAGTCTTAGGAAGAGTTATATAAAAATCCTGAAAACCTGATATTGATTAATGAGGAAAAATTACTCTCAGCCTTTACATAAGGTAATAATCAATCATAATTCCTTGCTTAAGAAAAGAACCAAGATCCAATTGCTCATATATGGAAGCAAGATCACTAGTTTCTTTTATAAGTCCATAACGACAAGAAGAAACAATGACATAATCTACTCCCCACTCAAGGATAATTATGAGCTTACTCTTTCTCAAGATGAAATTAAGCATGATTCTTATATATTCTTCAAATTTTCTTTATAATCTCATATCTCAAGTTTCTCTTTATTGTAAATTCTTAGCACCTTTATCAATGATAATCTCTTTAATAAGGTTAAAAAATACTAATGATTCCTTTTAATAAATAGGATGTTAGGATGTTGAGAAGTAGTGTTTGATCTAAATCTAGAGAAGATCCTAGGCCTTGATGGCCTTAAAGGTTTATTCTTTCAAAAGGCCCAGCCTCTAATCAGAGATATGGTCATAGAGGCTATTATTGAATTCTTTGAGAAGGGGAAATTTCTTAAAGAGATTTAAAAAATATTCTTATTCCTCATTCATAAGATCTCTAATCATGGCTCTCTCAATGAGTATAGACCTATATCTTATTACAATACCTTGTATAAAATCACCTCTAAGTTATTGACATCAAAACTAAAAAGAATGATGAAGTCATTGATAAATGACACCTAAGCAGGCTTTATGAAGGATAAACTGATTAGTGATAACATACTCCTTACACAGGAGTTATTCAAAGGATATAGTAGAAGGAATTCCTTAAAAAAAATATGTTATTAAAGTTTGCTTCCATAAATTTTTTGACTCTGTTAGCTCGAATTTCATTCTACACTTACTTGAGGTTTTTAGATTCCCTTTAAACTACATAAATGAGATCAAACAGTGCATTTCAACCATTTCCTTTTATGCTTTTATAAATGGTGAAACAACATACATGATTAAGGGAGGAAGAGGGCTGAGTCAAGGTGATCCTATTTTCTCATATCTATTCATCTTATACATTGAAGCTCTTACTGGACTGACGAAACATAACATTTTGCAAGACCCTAACTTCAAATATCATACCAAATCCAAGAGGATGGGGCTCCTTAGCCTATTTTTTATTTATGATTTATTTATATTCTTAATAGCATATGACAAATTAGTGAGTATCGTTCCAGGTTCACTCCACACTTTTAGAGAACTATCTAGTTTTACTATCAATCCTATTAAAATCCATACAATTTTGATAGTTGGTGCTCAATAGATTGTATAGTGGTTATCTTTTATCTCTAGTCTCCAAATTAAGAATCCCACATTCACGTATCTAGTCTTACCCATCTCCATTGAGAAATTAAAATTTAAATAAAGTCTTTGTTGATTAAAAGTTCCAAAAATGTCTCAGAATCTGGTGTAATAAAGCACTATCCTTTGTAGGGAGGTTGCAATTAATTAAGTATATGATTAATTCACTTCATATGTAATGGTCACAACACATCTTTCTCTTTAAGGACTTAACCAAAATTATAGAAATGATGATTAGATGCTTCCTCTGGTATGGTAAACATGACAGAATATCATATGCCAAGGTAAGTTAGGATGAAATTACAAACCATTGAGTGAGGGAGGCTTGTGAATTACTCTTATCAATCTTAGTAACAAACTAGTTATACAAAAGAGAATATAAGGACTATTGATGAATAAGGACAAACTATATGTACGGTGGATTAACAAAGGGAAAAGTGTATAGAAAATGAGTAAAAAACACTCAAATTATTGGTTTCTATCCAAACGTCTAAAGCTTAGGGTTCTATTATCTAGTAACATTAAATGCATTATTGGAATTAATGAATGGGCTTCTCTATACTTTGATTATTAGAGTAAGGTAGGGCCTCTCAATAACTATTAAATGCTTCATTTAATTTTGAATAGGTTCCCAAGCTACTATAAGGTGAAAGTATGGGTAATCTCTAATTAATGGTCAAACTATCATGTTCAAATTTCTCACATTCTACCTAATTATAATACCGAAAAGAAATGATACTTATCATTAGGTTGGACAAACCTCTGGTAGATTTATAAATCAATCTTATAAAGAAATGTTTAGGGTTAGAGGGTAAAAGCAAGGCTAGAGTAATGTCGTATGGAGCAAAAGCTTATTGCCAAAGGTATCCTTCTTAATATGGTTGATTGCCAAAAATAAACTAGCTACCTTTGATAGGCTAAGCTATCTCAACTTGCCAAGTAAATGTTATTAATCAACCTGAGTCCTTAAGCACCTTTTCTTCTACTTCTCCATTACCATTGGGAATGGAATTCATGTTATATGTCAGCTAACCATCTCAAGACTCGATCATATTGAATTCCTAGAATGGCTAAGCTCTGATAGGAGGATCTCTAAAGGATATATAGTAGTTTAATTAATCACTTTTTGTTCTTATATGTACAAAATTTGAAAAGAGAGGAATATCAAATGCTCTGAGGGAGTTAAAAGTCCTAAGGATCAAGTTTTTGTAGAGGTATTCATTAGATAAGAAAGTAACTCATGCTAAACATAGATGCAAGAGATTTTAATGTATCAGTAGCTTCCTATTGGAGAATAGATGTTAATTAGGAATAATTCTAGTTCTAAATAAGAGGGAACATTCTCCTTTCATAAACTAATTTAATGGCTACTTGAATCTTATTACATTAGCTTTCTATACTTCAAGGTCTGATAAATCTAAGCTAGAAGGATGATGTTTTTGACTCTAATGCTAGATGATTTGTTGTAGCTTGTATTTTGTAATAATGTGACCTTTGTGTTGAGGTTTATAATAATGTTGTTTTATCCTTTTATTAATTCCATTTTTAACTTTAAAAACTTATGTCATGTTTAGACGAATCCATTTGGTCTTATAAATGTGAAAAATAAGGATATTTTTCATTGATCTATAATAAAAATTAGAAAATATTAATGAAATGCTTTCAATATTAAATTATATCTTAAAAGTTCTAAAAATTAAACATAAAGATAAAGATACAAACTTTTCTTGCAATTTGACTCATTTATGAAAAACTCCAATAATCTAATATTCCAAAAGGAGTTTTCATACTATTTTAAATGAATATACACATATCATTTATTAAATTTTTTGTTAACTTTTTTATTGGAATTGACTAATAAATATTTCAGATTATACTATGTGTTAGTTCTGCTTATTTTTTACTGAAAAAGAAAGGATACATATACATATATATATATGTTCATGTAATAAAGGACAAATCTTAAATTAAGTTATAAGATATTTTTTAGGAATTAATCAAATTAGATGAGTACTCTATTTTATTTTTCTTAAAAAAAATAGCATTCAGTAGCTTAAATTAAAATAAGTGCTATTTGAATGCAAAACTTTTAATTTCTTTAAATAATATATAAATATTTTATTTGCTTATAATATTCCTTGGTTAATTGTTTCTAGGGAGGCTTTAATTCAGTTAGGATTAAGATGATTTCTTTTATTGGGTGCGAGAGATGATGAGAAATGGAACAGGTAGAAGCAAGTTGAGAGAGAGAGAGATATGACAAGGCATACAAGTAAAGGTTATTGATAAACTTAGGAAGTAAATGTTTTTAAGCAAATGGCTAGTATAAG
The DNA here is from genome assembly GCA_024520955.1 of Erythroxylum bequaertii. Lineage (NCBI taxonomy): Eukaryota > Viridiplantae > Streptophyta > Magnoliopsida > Malpighiales > Erythroxylaceae > Erythroxylum > Erythroxylum bequaertii. The sequence continues at coordinate 43,332,147 of JANIJF010000005.1, forward strand.
AAATTACTTATCTATAGTCATTATTTTCCTTAACCTAATATATCCATTGTCTTCCCTTACTTTCAACTACAAACCAACTCCTTCTCCTTAGTGTGATTGTTCTCATTCTTATTTATACTATTCCTATTTTTATTCTCTTTACAAGCTTACTCTTTAGTCAATTTTGTTCCTCTTTACTATCTCCTTGCCATTCTCCCTTAGATTTTTTTTTATTTCATCCTATTTCAACTTTTTTTCCTCCTATTTTTATTAGTCTTTATTTCTTCGTTCTGTTTTAGTTTTAGCTTATGAATATTTTTATTTTTTCTACTTTTTATCCTTCCTTTTTAATGACGATTTTTAAAAACTTTTTTGTTAACCTATTGACTTTTTGCTTCCTTTAGCAATATATTGAACTTTTTGTCTCCTTTCAATCTGTCTACCAACTTGAATCCTCAAGCTTTCCTTCTTATCCATATCTTAACCCTTCATTTAGAAATCCTTAACACATTAGATTTCTCTCCCTCTAGCATCACACATTCTTCACTTAACAATCCTAGTTACTCATTTGTTTCACCTACTAAGCTTAACACCAATGCACTTTTTCACTTATTAGCCATAAAGCTCTTTCAAGGTCAAGTTCTTATAGACTTTTCTCCTTCAACTAAGCTTTATTTATTTCCACCAAAACTCATCTATGGAAGCACTATGGTTGCTCCTGTAATGTAAGTTCTAAGAGTTGGACCTTCTAAATTAGAATCAATGTTAGTAGGTTTTTTCTTGGACTAGTGACCAACTTTCCCTTTAATGAACATTGGGTTTAAAGGAGGTCCCAATCAATAAGAAAAATCTCTTTCCATTCTAATTTGACTTAGAATCTAATGCTCAAAAAATTTTAGAAGCTAGACCTTGGCATTTCAATAATAAGCCTTTATTTATCCAAAAATAAAAACTAGACATTTAATTACAAAATTTAAAATAGAACGAGGTATCTTTTGGGATTAATATAATAATGTATTATTGACATTTTGGACCACTGAAGGTCTAAGTCACTTGGCACGGATGAAGCCACTATTGGGACAAAACATATGAGTTATGCAAAGAGTTATATAACAGTCGATATATATTAGGACTTTCCAGAGTTAATCCCATTAATGAGACTAAGAGAAGATAACAAGTTATTTAAGTATTCTATCGTAGTCTCATATCAAACGAGATTATATTTAGCTCACCAAAGGGGAGGAAAAAAAGGATACCAATATATAAAACATTTTAGAGATGGGATTACTATAAAATAAAGCAAATTAACTTATAGTGAGGAAAAGATATTATCATTGATAAGGAACATAGTCCTAAGCAAGATAACTTGACAATATGTACTGAAAATATGACAAAATTAATGGAAAATGATGTAGGGATTCTACTTAAGTAGTTAAAGCTTGAGATTGATTTCACTTTAGCCTTTTAGTTTGATCACAGTAACATTAAGAACAAAGGAGCTAACTCTCCTTTACAATTTATTATGTAAAATGTGATTTTTTTTCATTGGAACCCTCTAGGATTTTGGCTTTCCATCTTTGTTTATCTCTTGTACTAAGGAAAGTATTGCCTCAGCTTCATACAAAATTTTTAGCAGTGGAGAAGCCTTTTCATTGTTTAAGGGGAATATGGGTATAAGGAAAGGGATCCAATTTCCCTTTACCTATTTACTCTTTGTATAGAGGCTTTATTCAAGTGTTTGCTCCATAGCATTGATAGGAATGACAACTTTAGCTTTCACATAAAACACAGATCTCTAAAGATTTGTCATCTTTCCTTTGCATATGACCTCCTTCTATTTAACAAAGCATATTTTAGCTCTTTATTTTACTTATTTGTATCTTTAAATACTTCTGAGCAGTTCTCTGACCTCATTATCAATAAAAGTAAAAGCTTCATCTTGCTCTCCTCAGATGCTCAACATCTTTCATTAGTTTTATTTTCTATTACTGAGCTTTCTATAAAGTCACCTCCTTTCTTATACTTAGAGTTCCCTATCATATCTAGAATACTCTCCTATGAAGATTGTTAACCCATTTATAATATGGTTAAGAGAAGGATTGACCATTGGTGCAACAAATACCTCTCCTTTGTAAGCCGATTACAACTTATTCTCTCATTCCTCGGCAACCTTTAGATCAATTGGACTTTATCATCTTATTTTACCTAATAAAATTGTTAAGGATATAGAGAAATTGCTTACAAAATTTCTATGGATTAAGGATGATGCGAGGAAGTTGATTGCTAAGGTTAGTTGGAAGAGAGTCTACTTATTAAAGTTTCATGGAGGTTTAAGAATTTGTTCCATATCTATGATGAATAAGGTTATGATTGCTAAACAAAATTGAATAATCTTATCTAATCCAATTTGATATGGATCAAATTGATTCATGGAAATTACTTAAAGAGGTAAGAATCATTGGACCTTTGAACCTTGTTACGATACTTCTTGGTCCCTTCTATCGATACTTAAACTTATATATTCATTTTAACATGTAATCAAGGTTTGGAATAGGAATGAGCAATCCTTTTGGCTTTAGTACAACAATTAAAGTGAAGCAGATCCCTTAAACCTTCATCCTTTTTATTAAAGTGTTATATTTTCTTTCACAAATAATGATAAATTCAAGCTTATTATCAATGGGAATGAATGGTGTTGCACCAGTAGGCGTAACTCACTCATATAAGGCCTCAATCCTCCTTATAATCCTTTTGCATCTAATGAAGATAGACTTATATGGTCATTGTACCCATCATGTTCATTCACTAACAAATCATGTCTATAACTATTTTGCTAGCCTTCCCCTAATGTCGGTTGGAGCATGAAGTATCATTTATATTATGGCTTGCCATTCTCCATAAACTTTGCACCAAGGCTAGACTACATGGTATTGCTGAATTGAACTTGAAATGTTGCTTTTGTAATCAATTTCCAGAAACCTTTAGCCATCTATTTTTCAATTGTTATTTCTTTAAAGAGATCTGGTTAAATATTCAACAATTTTGTAGTGCCTTCTGTAGAGAATCTGATTAGGAAGAGATAGTTAGATAGGTTTGGAATCCCGTATCTATGACCAAGGATGATCATTGCCTATTAATGGTAGCCTTTGGTTGCTTAATATGCTCGATCTAATATAAGAGGACTGCCAGATTGTTTTAAAACTCTTAACTTGAGAGTAATGCCTTTAAACAGAAGCTTGTTACATGAATAAGAGAGATAATCCTCGTGAGGGGGAGAAACCTCAACCTCTCTACTTACCTCAAGGTCGAGCTTAATGTAGGAAAACTTAGCTCTCATACCTTAAGGGTTAATGCTCTACCTTATGTTGGGAAATCTAGACCGGATCTTATCCGAACGCAGCGGAATAATCACGAAACTCTTCCGTGATTTTTGATTTCCCGAAAACCAAGATCTATTTAATTCTATAAAATGATTAACACGAATCAAAATAAAGCGGAAATTTAATTCGTACCTTATTCCGAAGCTTGATCTGTATCTTGTCGTATCCCTCGAACCGTTTCCGAAATCGATCCGCCTCAACCACCGTAGCCGCACAAGTGTCCGGCCTCTAACGGTATCCACAGAATAGGTTGAGAGAACTCTGTAACTTTTACAGAGAGGGTTAAGCATGAAGTGCTAGCTACATAGAGCTTAAGCCTATTTA
>JANIJF010000005.1:43644240-43665075 GCA_024520955.1 Erythroxylum bequaertii
GATTTAATGAGTTGAAGCTTACCCGCATAGGAGAGGGACTTATTCACCCAAGATTTGACTCGCCTCTGTATCCTCTCTAAAAGAGGGCGACACTCTGCATAGGTGAGCCGCTTGGTCGAAACTGGGAGACCAAGGTAAAGGACGGGAGGATTGTGTTTCTGCAGACCGGTTGCCTCAGTAATGGAGGATTCCATGGTAGAAGCACCTCGGGATAATAGAAAGTGACTTTTGGACAAGTTCAACTGTAGGCCTAATACAAGATGAAAGATGCGGAGGGCACGCATAAAAGATTGTATAGATGCCAAATCAGCCCTGCAAAATAACAGAAGGTCATCTGCAAAGCACAGGTGAGTGAGACCAAGTGCCTTGCACTTTGTATGATATTTGAAATTGGGGTTAGAAAGCGTTTCCTTCCTTATAAAAGCAGTAAGGACTTCCATAGCCAGTAAGGACTTCTTCTAATATACTTATGCAACATAAAACCTGTACAAATTATTCTATTTTGATCCATCAATCAATACTTAGGCATTTTCTCCAATATCTTCTATCGAGCCTTAAAAACAATGAAAGCCCTCTCAATACAACTTCTCAATGATGTATGAGCTCAATTAAAAACTTCTTGAGATCCTCTTGTTTTTGCACTGCAAAACTCTGATCGATCTCCTATAGCCACTATTAGAATCATAATCAGTTGTTTGTTAAAGATATTTGTTAAAATTAGCTTTTTGGTATTAGCTGTTTATGTATAAAATGACTTATGAGGACATGACTTAAAAAAATTATATCTTAATATTTATTTAAACATTCTCATAAGAATTTAGATTTTAGATATTTAATTTTACAAAAATTAAGTTTATAACTCTAATAAATAACATAGAACATATAATAATAATAATAATAAATAAATCAATCAACCAGAAATTTTGAAGATAATGATACATGCAAACACAAAATATAATAATCCAAATAAAGTTTAACAATACAATTCAAATAGAGCAAAAGAAATCAACACCATCATTTAAAGCAAAGGTTTATAATAATCTAAGAATGACATTTAACTACCATTAAACTAGAAGCAATATTATCGTGAATAGCTGCCATCTCCCGAGTTCTCTATTCTTCAACACCTTCTTATGCAGAGTTAACTTCAACATCTTGAAATACATCTAGAGGTATAAATTCAAGACCTTGATCGATGATGTTAAAGACTAGGTCGCCAATTATACTTCTTCTAATATAGTTATGCAACGTAAAACCTGTACAAATTATTCTATTTTGATCCATCAATCAATACTTAGGTATTTTCTCCAATATCTTCTATCGAGCCTTAAAAACAACGAAAGCCCTCTCAATACAACTTCTCATTGATGTATGAGCTCAATTAAAAACTTCTTGAGATCCTCTTGTTTTTGCACTGCGAAACTCCGATCAATCTCTTATAGCCACTATTAGAATCATAATCCTCCAGCTTACATCAATCTATCCCTCTTCATTCATTTTATTTCTATAACATACCAACTAAGATAAGCCACACTACCTAATGAAAATTACTAGTCGGCGAAGAAGAAGGAGAATGATAGGCACAGAGAAGGGAAACAACTAACAATGGTGACTAACAAGTGACAAAGAAGGTGATGTGTTGTAATCATTTTTATTCCTTTAAACATAACAAAAATATGCGAGTGATAAAAGGGGAAGGGAGAGGATAAACATACTAGAGAAAATGAAAGATGTCACTGGTCAGAATTTGATCGACGCACCATTGTAACGTTCTTCACTTTGTGTACTAGTGAAGTTTAGGGAGAGTTTTGAGTATTAGTGTGTTGTAACATTTTACTCTCTACACAACATTGTGTTGAGCTTTTCCACTTTAAAGGTGAAAAAGAGACAATGGGCAGTTGTGAGTAATAAATGGAGTTAAATGCAAAAAGCTTTCGAAAGTAATAATCAGTAAATACAAATAGTAGATTTGAGTTAGTAACTATAGTCTGTAGGAACACATTGATAAATAAAGAAATGAACGCAACTTTCTACAAGCAACAAATTGTGCTAAACAGGTGGAATTCATAGTTCACCAACATTAATGACACTTGAAATATAATTGGCTTGAGAATTTAGTCAAGACTGCAACAAATCCAGTGTAGTTGTAAATAATTGATTCATTGGCAGCTTCTTTATTGTCAAACAACCAAAAAGCATAGAACATTCAGTTTATGAACCATTGCTATTTCACAACTCACCATATTCGTCTTTGCTTAATAATATAATATATATTATCTCAAGACATAACTGTTCATGTTAAATTCCTTTTGTGGAATGGAAATGGTCTGCTCTATAGGTGGATTTCTTAAGCTCCAATTCTTAGAAATCTGTGAACTTGATACTCTGGAGGAATGAAGAGTTAAGCTTGGAGCTTTTCCAAGCTTGTTAAGCACATGAGTTGAGAAGAATGGTTGTTGCATAGCCTCCTGAGTCTCTCTGATGAATTAAGAATTTAGTTTGAATTATGCTACGGTAACATGCTAGCATAATTGAAACTTCATGCATGGCTTTGTAGAACAAATTTAAAGGGCATAAGTAATAGCATGGCTTCGTTTTTGCATGGTTTCCTTGGCTTCGTTCATGCAAAGAAACGCAACTCTAGAGGAATGGAGAGTTGAGCTTGGAGCTTTTCCAAGCTTGTTAAACACGTGAGTTGAGAAGAATGGCTGTTGCATAACCTCTTGAGTCTCTCTAATGAATTAAGAATTTAGTTTGAATCATGCTACAATAACATGGACAGCTATAGTACCATGCTAGCATAATTCAAACTACATGCATGGCTTCTTAGAACAAACTTAAAGGGCACAAGTAATAGCATGACTTTGTTCATGCATGGCTTCCTTAGTTACAGAGAAACACAGGTAATAGTAATAATTTAAAGAGTATGATCGACCTTTTCTATATTACATTTTGGACTGTAAAGTAAAACGTTCTTATATAGGAGCTTTTTAAAATTAACTAATATGGTCAATCAGCTGGTTATCAAACATTTTCATCGCGTATGTCAATCGGTTAAAAGCTTTGAATCTGCTAAAAATTGGTTAATAAGCTATTTACCTTCACCCCCTGACCTTGCTTTATTCCCCATCGACACGTAACCTAAGTACCTAAAAATCTCTCTTCATCGTTGCTACTTGTTGCGATCATCTTTGTCACGATCACGAAATACCACAAATTCCTCAACCGCTATCGACCCTGTCACCCCCATAAAGTTTCAGGAGCCTCGGTCCGTCACAAATATTCTTCAAGTTCTTTAGATTCTGAAGATCTTAACGAAACTGGTCTCAAAATTCTAGCTTTCTAGCTTTTTTACTTTCTGCTTGGTGGTCTAGGCTCTAGGTAGATACGACATTCGTGACAAAATGGGAACTTTATGCCTGTAAACGGGAAGTTAATACAATTTTTTTTCTAAGCTTTGTCTTCAAACATGATATGACTCAAAAATTCCCCGTCAGCTACCCAAGGTTGTATCGCATCCGTACACGTGGTACACAGTTGATTTCGTCGGGACACCAACATTTGTAGCATTATTTTCACATGCCATGAAAGCCTTGCCCGTTTGAAAAATACGTTTGAAATTCCACACATTAAACGAACCAAACCAGTCGCACCATCTTCTAGTTATTGTAGTCACACCAGTCAATGGGGACCCAATCTTATGGCCAACCCTACAGTACAGCCTGATATGCGTGTAAAAGTAACTGCGGGGTTACTTTGATTCAACTTCAAGTGTAAGTTGTAACTAAATTCTCAAAAAACACGTGTGAGCTGTAACTAGTAAGACATTCAGGTCACCCAGCACCAGCAGAACTATCTGAACTATGAAGGGAAATAGCAAACACTAAAGAGAGAGAGAGAAACAAGTGTGAAGCCAGCAAAAATCTGAGAGGTATGAGAAAAGAGGTGGTCAACTTGGTTGTGGTTTAAGATATCAGTTGTGTTTCCTTGTTTGGTGTATGAGGTAGGTCGACTTCTTTTGACTTTGTGGTCTCTTCTGGTTTCACCATTTTTGTACTGTTTGTGTTCTTGAATCTCACCGGCAGTTTAATGCTTCTTTTCTTTTTCTTTTTCTATCTGGGTTTTGTTCTTCACTCCAAATCTCTTCCCCGTCTACATGAAATTTCTTTTTTTTTTTTCAGAACTTGATTTAGTTTCTCTGCAATTGCTTTTCCTTTGAAATGCTTGATTCTAGGTCACTTTATGAGTTGGTTTAAATGGAAAGCCTTTAGGAAAGAGAAAGTGGTCGTGCCAAGTTCTTGTTTTTCAATTGAGAAAGTGGATATTTGAAGCACTGGAGTTGAAAAGTAGTTGCTGGTTTTAGGTTCTCATCCATGAGGCTATGGTCCTTTTTTTTTTGGACCTATTAAGAGGAACTTGAAAAATCTATTCAACAACCACTATCTGCGATGCTAATTGATTTCTTGGTTTTCAACTCATGCCCATCTCATTTCATGTTATTTGCAATCTTTCACAAGTTGATGTTCTGTGGTATACTTATTCCTATAATGTTAGACAAACTATTGAGTTCGAAAATTGTGCTGGTAATGTGGTTGTTTATTGACATACAACTTGTGGGCTGGGAAAAGATGATAATATATAGAAAAGAGGGTGCAAAATATAACTACATTAATATTAGGTTAAGTAGGGTGTTTAACTAGTAAGGCTTTTTGTAAAGTTGCTAAAATATTGACATACTGTTAATAACTTGAATTTGAATAATTTTTGCGGCATCCTTGGAAGTAGCTGCTGTATTCAAGCAACAGAAAGCGTACTTTGCAGCCTTTGCTGGAGTTTCATGACTTGAATTGAGTAGGACCTTTAGGTAGTTTGGTTCTAAACATACTTGAATAACACTTTTTATTCACTAAAAACCTGTCAGAGGACTGTTGTCCCTATAAGGTTCATGATTAATTTATCAATATTATTGGAAAAACTTCTTCTGTAGTGATCTTATGTTTACATAATGTCATTGTTTGGACTGAGAACGCTACATGAAAGATCTATATCTAGAAAAGTACGTCTTAGTTAAAGTACTTCCAGGCTGACAACTTAAACTCTAAACATTTGCACATATGAAAGTTGTGCAACATATTATTGGGTTTGTTTATCTTTTTGGTGCATTTTGGAAAAATGTTGCCTTGATTTCTTTTTGCTCCCAAATTTTGTTATATAAGATGTGTTACAGATTAAGCAATGATTGTAAGTTATTATGTATTGATTACAAGGATTATAATCCTTTGATCCTAGGGACTACATTTCCTAATTAGTCTTGTAAATATATAAATGAAACCCTATCAAGAGAAATATAGTACATTCTCTATTTTACATGGTATTAGGCCTAAAGCGCTTAGCTTTTCTCTCTTCTTCTTTGTCAATCTTTGCTTGAAGTTTTCTCCATGAGAGTAGAAAGTTGAGTTTTTTTTAGGTCATCATCTGAGCTCATCGTGGGCACATATAGGAGCTCCATGAATCGGCGAGCCACTTCCTAAAGTTTGGTCGTTAGAAGCTTTGTGTATATATCACATGCGTTGGCCAAATCTTTTGGATTTCCTCCCACTCACCGACATGTCTAGGCACATATGGTAGTGCCCTCACCTCCGATCAAGTTCTCAATCGTCGACTCCTACCTACTGGTGTTCTTGAAGGTCTAGCTCCTTGTATTGTCACTATTTCCAGCCAGATTTGGTCCCTCCTTGTTGTTGCTACTCCAGTTTTCTAATGTTTTTGTGTTTACCACTTAGGTTTGTCACAAAATATTAATTATTTGTGTGTAAGACTCGTGTGATTGTTGGGATTTAAAAGGTCTCGCTGTCTCAAAAGTGTTTTTTTTTTCCCCGTTTTGGTTTGGAATTTGACTCACATTGTTTTTGGCTATTGTTATTTCCATGGCTTATGAACAAAAAATTTTAATTGTGATGGATGTTGTTCCTGTGATAACAAAAATCATGAAATGTAAGTTAGTTGGTCTTAATTATTTTGATTGGTGTAAGACAGTATGAATTTATTTAAGGACAATTTCTAAAAACAATCACCTTATTGATGATCCTCCATTGGATCATAAATGCAAGGAATGATTGTGAGATGATGCTTGATTATTCTTACAAATTCGAAACTCTATTGACAATGAAATTATTAGCCTAATTAATCATTGTGAGTATGTCAAAAAAATTAATGGATTTTTGGAATTTTACTTTCTAGAAAATGAAATATTTCTTGCATTATGAGGTGTGTAAGGGATTTTATCGGGTTGAACAACAAGACCAATCCCTTCAAGCTTATTTTATGAATTTTAAAATGATTTATGAAGAATTAAATGTTTTGTTACCATTTAGCCTTGATATTAAAACCAACAAGCCCAATAGGAGCAAATGGGAATCATGAGTTTTTTGGCAAGACTTAACTCACAGTTTGAGATTGCTAAGTCTAAGATTTTTTCTAGTGGTGGAATTTCCTCCTTGGATGAGGTCTTTACTCAAATATTCTATACAGGCACTAACGCTTTTGTTGTTCCCACCACTCAAACCACAAGTGTTCTTGTGAGTTGGAATACTAGGTATGACCATTAAAAATCATCTCAAAGGAATACTAACAAAGGAGGAACATGAAATAGGAATCAAGATATGGGAGGAATCATTTGTCGATATTGTCATGAGTTGGGTTATACCAAACGAACTTGTTGAAAGCTACAAAATAAATATTAGAAAACTCATTCAACTCATATTGTAGCTACCACTTCACTGCCTAGCTCATCTGTTGAGAAGACAATTATAGATTCTGCCTATGAATTTGCTAAATTCACTTAATTCCAAGAAGCATTGAAACATTCATCTCACCCTATCTCTACTATTGTTGATGCAGGTATGACGCTTACATGATTTTTCTCCTCTTCCTCTCAATGGGTCATTGATTCTAGTGCCTCAAATCACTTGACAAGTAATCCCAATCTTTTTTCTACTTTTTAGAAATACTTATCTCCTTCCCATGTTACTTTAGCTAATGGATCTACCTTTTCTTTTGTTATTGACTCTATTACTATTAACCCCACTCAATTATTGTCATTATCCTCTATTTTAGAATTATTGAGATTTTCTTGTAATATACTATCTATGAATAAACTCACTGGTGCCTTAAATTGTTGCATCTTATTCTATCTTGATCATTGTCTTTGAATAAGATTATTGATAAAGGACTTTAATCAGGGGGCCTCTACATTTTGGATACCCAGGTGACTTGACCCAACTCCCTTTGAAGCTCATTGTCGATTAAGACACCCCTCTTTAATGTTATTGAAGAATTTATATCCTCAATTTCATAATGCTTCTAGCTTAAAATGTGAATCTTATCAATTTGCCAAACATCATCATATGTCTTCCCTTTCCCAGGTTAATAAACAAACTAGTTTTCCTTTTGAGTTAGTACATTATAATGTTTAGGGTCCTTGTCCTATGGTGTCCAAAATTGGGTTTTAATACTTTGTTACATTTGTTGACAATTTTCTCATGTGACTTTACTTTATCTAATGAAAAATTGCTCTGAACTATTCTCCTATTTTACTACTTTTTGTGCTAAAATCAAAACACAGTTTAATGTTTCTATCCACACTCTAAGAAGTGACCATATCAAAGAGCATTTTTCCACCTCGTTCCAAAACTACATGCTTCAAAATGGGATTCTTCGTTAATCTTCATGTGTCTCCTATTCCAAATGAATGTTTTCAAACAATTTTTGGCCAATGCGGTCTCCATAGCTATTTTTTGATCAACCGTATGCCTTCAAATTCTTTGTGGTTTGATTTCTTGTAATGTCCTTTTTCTTACCAATCCCTTGTTCTCTCTTACATCACAAATTTTTGGCAGTGCTTGTTTTATTCTTGATGTTCATCCTCAAGTCACCAAGTTAGATCCTAAATCTTTAAAATTTGTAAAAAATTGGTGCTACTATCCAACTCAACAAATATTTTGTGTTCGCTGATATTACCTTTTTTGAACATATTTCTTCTTTTCCTACTCTTTCAGTTATTAAAAAGAGGACAATGATTTGTTAGTTTATAAGGTTGTCTATCAGATGAATATTGTTACCCTTACACCAACACAACCACCACATATTCATCTGTTCTATTATGGAAGATGAAATCATCCTGATATAAGTTGATACCTGTTCATTCTTCGACATTATATCCAACTTTGGATGATATCCCAATTGCCCTTTGCAATGGTTAATCCCCAATGCATGTTTCCTATTTTCTCTTTTGTTTCTTATGACCATTTATCTTCCTCTTCATGTTCTTTTGTTGCCTTGGTTTATTGTTTGTCCCAAAAACTATTCATGACGCTTTATCTCATCTTGGTTGACGTAATGCTATAATAGAGGAAATGAATGCTTTAAATGCTAATGGTACATAGAATTTAGTAAAACTTGCCTGTTGGAAAAAAGTCCATTGGATATTAATGGGTTTTCGTAGTCAAAGTCAATTATGATGGATCATTGACTTGACTTGAAGCACGACTTCTCACAAAAGGCTATGCTCAAACTTATGGTGTGTGTGTTATTCTGATTCTTTCTATTTTTTTTACTAAACTAACATCTATTCGCCTATTCATTTCTATGTCGGCTACCTTTGATTGGCCCCCTAATAAAAAATATAAAAAATACCTTCTTACATGGTGACTTCCAGGAGGAAGTGTATATGGAGCAACCTCTTGGGTTTGTTTCTTAGGGGGAGTATGGAACAGTTTGTTGTCTTCGCAAGTCTTTGTATAGTTTGAAGTAGAGTCCATGTGCCTGGTTTGGAAAATTTAGCCAAGTAGTAAAAATGTTTGGATTGAACAAGAGCATATATGATCTCTCAGTCTTTTATAAACAATCTAAATATGAGATTATTTTCCTTGTTGTTTATGTGGATAATTATTATCGGAAGTGACTCTATAGGCATCTCATCATTAAAATCCTTTCTTCACATTCATTTTCACACAAAATATCTTGGAGGTCTAAAATATTTTCTGAGAGTAGAAGTAACAAGAAGCAAGAAAGACATCTTTTTGTCCAAAAGAAAATATGTATTTGATCTTTTAACTGAGATGAGAAAGTTGGGAGCTAAGCATGTAGTACCTTAATGCCCCCTAATTTACAACTCATCAATGACAGAGACTAGCTTAAAGACGTTGAAAAATATAGAATATTTGTTGAAAATTTAAACTATCTTGCAGAAACATGTCCTAATATTGTGTATTCTGTCAGTGTTACGTCAATTCTTGTCTTTTCCAACTGTTCATCATTGAGCAGCCATAGAAAAAATCTTATATTACCTAAAGGGTGCTTATGGACGAGGGATATCATATGAAAATCATGGACACACTCACATTGAATGTTTTTCAAATGATTATTAGGCAGGTTCTAAGATTTATTAAAAATATATGACTGGCTATTGTGTCTTTGTTGTAGGAAACTTGATCTTATGGAGAAGTAATAAGCAAAATATTTTATCTAGATTCAATGTAGAATCTAAATACATAGTTATGGCACAGGCATCGTGTGGGATAATGTGGATATATCAACTATTATTTGGAATTAGTCTTAAAGCCTCAATACTAGCAAAATTATGATGCAATAATTAAGGTGCTCTGCATATCGTTTCTATTCCAACGTTTCACAAAAGAACTAAAAATATTGAAATTGATTTCTCATTCATTCGTGAAAAAGTACAACATAATTTGATCTTTATAGGATATATAGAAATTGAAGAATAACTTGGAGATATTTTCACAAAAGCCCTAAGTGGTACTCGAGTCGATTATATTTGTAACAAGTTGGGCATGATTAATATTTATGCTCCAACTTGGGGAGGAGTGTTAAGCACTGATTTTAGGAATTGTGTATTGGTTATAGGGAACTATAATCCCTTGATCATGGGGACTACACTCATAATCAGTCTTGTAAATTTGTACATATATAACCCTAACTCTTCTAAAGTACGTTCACAATCAAGAGAAATACAGTACATTCTCTATTTTACAAGTGAATTGGAGGAAATTCTCTGCATTTTGATGTATGAAGTTAATGCCTCTCCATGTGCAACCATCAAAGTTTTATTTGTCTTCTAATTCAAAATTTAATTTCTTATACGGGGAATTTTTTTATTGTAGAAGCTTGATAAAGTAGGAATGATTTTCTTTTTGCTAAACTTGGATGCTTCTTGACTGTAATTGGATAGCTTCAAAACTTGTGTTCTGGGCAGTGATTTAGAGAGGTTATTGGACATGAATATGCTTGTTGGGACATGCTTGAACCAAGGGAAGCTGATTTACCTGTCCTGTTTCTGGTCTTGGTTGTACTTCCCGTGGTTGCTTACATATTACTTGGAAAATGGAGTGATACTGCAAGGAAAAGAGACAGGGTAAGTCTACTTGCTCAATTGGCTTGTGAAGAAACTCTTAGAGCAGAAGTAAAGTCTAATCCCAGTGCTAGTCCTCTCGTGCCTGCTTCAAAGAATGGAACTCATTCCTGTGCCAGATGCTGTAGTCCAGCTACAACTCGCTGCTCCAGATGCAAGACTGTTAGATATTGGTAATTTCTTTTCTAGCTTTCTTTATGTCATGTTCAAAGTCATATGGAGTAAATATGGTTCACAAAAGTGCATTTCTGTATCTAAATTTCAAATAAATTGCCTTTTTAACTGTTTGAGATGCATGTAGCTGCCTAAAATCTTTTAATTGCACCATTGGGATTTTTTAACAAGCATGTGAAAATTCACTTCATGATCCCGTAAGTGGGCACATGGGAGATTGTCTGCTTCAGAATTATTAATGAAACGGCACTATCCCAAGGAATTACACCTCTTGATATATTGATTTTCTTTTTTGCTTACTTAAAACCAAATATAGAAAAGTATGGTTTTCTTCTGGTGCATCTATTTGCTTAAAGTTTCATTGGCTTTATAAGAATAACCATTTTTTATGGGTCCATAGCTGTGTGCTGGAAGTGAACATGCTGGCTTATGGTTCTTGAGCTGCACTTTGGATGATCGAAAAGTGAAAGTCCGTAATTGCTACCTACAATGTTGATGTATAGCTTTATTGAAAAACTATGGCAAGGCCTTTGCGTGAATTTGCATTGGGTGTGTACAAGGGATCTTGTATTCACTTTATAATTGTAAATGGTTTTTTGCATTTGCTTTAAGATGCTTTCAGAGATGTGTCTATCACAAATGTTCTCATTCAATATGAGGTAATGATTAAGTAATGTGCGTGATACACATTTAACATTAGTTTGCATAAACCAGAAGTTATTTTAATTAATCTACTTTTAATTTGATAAACCTGAGTGCAGTTCTGGTAAGTGCCAGATAATTCATTGGAGACAAGTTCACAGGCATGAGTGCCAACAATTAGAGACAACCAATTATTCGTCAACTCCTTCAATTGGCTCAGTTGAGGACTTCATTCCTGAGAGGGTGCCAATTAGTGACGGCTTGAAGTCATTTTACTTTGGTTGCTATAATCATGATGCCTCTATTGTGACGACTAGCTCCTCAGTTGACGAACTTGGATCTATGCTACAGACAAGAAGCACAGACAAGTGGGTTTCTTGTAATTCCAGCAAAGAAATGTTAAGAAGAGAAGATATGGCTATAATTAATCCTCGAGAAGAAAGTTCTGAAATTAGGTTTAACAATTCAATCGTGGTTAATAACATCTCCAGCATATCTTTAAGTGGACAAGAAACTGTAAGTTCTGTGCCTGAGACTCGCTATAAAAGACAACAGTTTGGCATGCTTGAGTCAAGAAACAAGTACGAATTCTCAAGCATCTTGCATTCTGGAAATGAAGAGACAAATGAACATGAGTTTGAAATGAATTATGTCACACGTGGAGGAAATTTACCTACTGTGGAACAAACAATTAATGGTGAAGTAGAACTTCAACATTTTCGTGAAATGACAGCTAAGAAGGGTAATGAAAAGGCTAAAAGTGCAGTGGAATCAACCAGGAATTCTAACTTTTCAAGGTCAATATCCAGACAATCATCTCAAAGAGAAGAGAGGCAGAGGCAAATTGCAGATACTTCAAGTGGGTTTGGTGCATCACTTTTAATAACCTGTAACTTGCCTTTAGAAATTGTCAAAGTTGCTCCTTTGATGCAGAGGTTGATAGGAAAGATGGTGTTTCTTTACCAGGGAGCAATGGAGTTGCAAGCCTGGGTATTAACAAGATGATGGGCTTAAGGAAGTCAACAAAACTTGTCAAACAGCCTTCCTGTGCACCTGATGATGTACACAAAAAAATAGAGGTTGGTATCCAATACGTGCAAGCTTCTGTATTTTCTTTGACCTTTTTGGTTGGGCTGTTCAATGTTTATATGACTAGGTTTTAAGGTCATAGTGGAGCTTTCTGCTGACTTGTCATTTCATCTCAGATGTTTCCTTATGAAGAATTTATGAAGATTTTTGATTGTGAGGTTATTAGCCTATCACCTAGAGGACTTCTAAATTGTGGGAACAGGTACTGCAATCATTACCTTTATCTGTATATATTACTTTATTTGATAAAATCAAATCACAGGAATAGAAAGTATGACAATAACTCAACAACCACACCAGTGAGTTTATTCTTTGTAAACTTTTGGATAAATACTAATAGAGCCTTGCAAGTGGATCGATTTGTTGAATCTATTCCTTAAATAGTGTAATGTGGATTTAGCCCCTCAGCTTTGAGAGGGCTGAAATAAACCCTACAATTTAGACATCAACAGAAACACTTTTTATTCTTCTGACCCTTGCGATATGGACTTCCTAGGGTGAGGTCCTTATGGAAGGTATCTTTGAAAGGAAAAGGATTAATTACTAGAAAGTATATCATGGAGTGACACTTAAAAACATTTGCAATTAAAAGCTTAATTTTAATGTTGACAGTTAATATTGGAAAATTCCTACATTCACTAGTCCAAGAAGTGTTTCGGGACTAAAAGTTGGATATAAAGAAAATGGAAGCCAGAAAACTGCCAAAGCCATACTTGATTCAAAATGAACAGTTGAATGTCAAAATTCAATACTAAAATAGTTTAAGGTTTGACTTGAACAAAATCAAGATTCTTTGCTTTGTAGGCATGTTGGCCTAGGCCTAATCTTTTTTAAAGCGAGCCGCAAGTAGAATAGCATGTAGCTACTGTTGTCCTCTATTGAATTTATCATTCTGTGATTTGATTGTCTTTCTTTTAATTCTAGGCATTGAAATTTAATTCAAATAGTATTATAGTTAAATTGGGTAGAAACTTGATGTAGGACACAAAAGAGTATGCTAACTATTTGTTAAGGTTCATATAATTAAAAAGTCTGGGCTCCTGAATTTTTTTCTTTCTTTTTTTTTTTGTTTGCTGGAACTTAGAATTTGGAGCTGGAATTTTTAAATAGGGGAATGTAAAAAAAAAAGGATAGGTTTTTTGTAAAAAGAACTCGGAATAACTCTTAGGGTTTGAAGCAAACAAAACGATTGTTATCATACCGATAGGATATGGGATCACTCTTAACTCTAAGAGTCAGTTTTAGAGAAAGAGACCTTCACATTTTCAGATGAAAATATTGGACTTTGTTAATAATCAACAACTTCCCGTAAAATAAACTATAATTCTACTTCAACTATCCTAGTTGAAACTAAACTTTAACTCACCCTAATAGGTATTAAATTTCTAACTTTAAAAGACTCAATAAATCTATTCTAATTAACTTTTTTATGAAAACCAAGAAGGAATCTACTAAGACTTCCTGGTAAAAAAACATCTAACTAGTACTCACTCTCCATAAAAGCTGCTTTTTATGCACTAATGTGATTGATATTTTATTAATCATTTAAAAATGGAATTTCAGTTTGTGAAACAAGTTTACCTATTTTCAATTTTAAGATTTTGGCGTTGTGTTTCCAGATGTAAAAGAAATCATTCATTTTCACATACTATCTTGTACCATCTTCATTGATCAAAATTTTCTTTCTTGCAGTTGCTATGCTAATGCTGTCCTTCAATGTTTGACATGCACAAAGCCTCTGCTCATCTTCTTGCTTCGTAGATCACATTCGCAAAACTGTATTTACGTTTATTGGCACTTTTTTAACTATTACATTTTGTCGTATGCATATCTAAACTCCTTTCTATTACATGAATTCTAGGTTTAAGAAAGGAATGGTGTCTTGTGTGTGAACTGGAGCAACATGCTATGATGCTTAGAGAATGTGGGGGACCTCTATCTCCTAGTAGGATCCTACTGCATATGCAAAATAGTAATTGCCAAATAGGTGATGGCAGTCAGGAAGATGCACATGAATTCTTGAGGTTTGTAGAGATGAGGGGTCCATGTGTCCTCTCTACTGTTCATGTATTTCTTTGTAGGGACTATCCCAACTACTTAAAATTTTCTTCGTCAATTCCTAAGCTGTTTCTGTCCAGGTTTTTTGTTGCATCACTGCAATCTATCTGCTTGGAGGGTCTGGTTGGTGAAAATAAGGTGGATCTGAGATTACAAGAAACAACTTTTGTACAACACACTTTTGGTGGGCGTCTTAGATCAAAGGTTGTACTTCCTAGTGTCAATTGAACATTTTCTCATTGGTTAACTTCAAATTCGTTAAGCACTGTTCTATTAACTACGATAATCATGGCCTTCTCTATCTTCTTTCTCTTTGGCAACTAGGTAAAATGCATGAGATGCCATCATGAGTCGGAACGATATGAAAATATTATGGACCTTACACTTGAAATATTTGGTTTGGTTGAGTCACTAGAGGATGCACTAACTCAGTTTACAAGAGCTGAAGAGTTGGATGGGGAGAATATGTACAGATGTGGAAGGTCTGATAACTTATCTCATCATATAGATGTTGGTATACTGCATTTAAAATTTCATGTTGGAGACTGAAGTAAAAGCAACTAATTTTAAAATTTTCCTTCTTTAAAAGGTGTTCTGCATATGTCCGGGCCAGGAAGCAGTTGAGCATACATGAGGCTCCAAATATTCTGACAATTGTTTTGAAGAGGTTTCAGGTACAACTTGCTTGCTTTCCTAGGATGGCATCCTTCATCTGACTTGCTTTTTGGCTACTTATAACTTTGGATATAATTCTACCATATACTGTTGAATAAAAGGAAACAAACTTGGCTTTGTGATGCAGATAAACTAAGTTGACGTTAGAATGCAACTTTTAGTTCCTGATGCCTTCAGCTCCACCTATATATTATAATAGTTTGGGGATTTCTACACTATTGTCGTGTATCCATTTTTGTTTGACATTTTCCTTTGTGATTGTAAGTTTTCACGTTGCTGTTCTTCTTTCTTTACCAGGAAGGAAAATATGGGAAAATAAATAAATGTATTTCCTTTCCTGAAAATTTGGATATGGTCCCATTCATGACTGGAACAGGAGACGTTCCTCCCCCATACATGCTCTATGGTATAGTGGTTCATTTGGATACACTGAATGCATCATTTTCTGGGCATTATGTAGCATATGTGAAAGATTTACAAGGCAGCTGGTTCAGAATAGATGACTCTGAGGTGTGTCTATATCAGCAGGTCCTTTCTGATGGTTTGTTCTGAATGTAACTGCTGATTAAATTCATTTTCTTTTGCTTAATAATCTTAATAGAGGTAAAAGCCAACATTAAGTGGATTATGCTTTTGATAGTTTATGTTAAGCATATTCCATTATAGTGCTCTGTGCTTTGGACTTTAGCTTAGATAAGCATATTTGATTCTGAATTTTTTGTTACTTTGCCCGTCTGCCTTGCTCTTTGCAACCGTGTTTTCTATTTAAATGATTTGAGCTTTGAAAAATAGTTCTCTTTTTAGATATTGTGTCTCTTACCTAATAGTCTTATGCAATCAATAAAACCATATACTACTGCTCCTTTCTGATCAAGTGATTTTGACTGCTTGCTGTCAACCATCTTTTTTTCCTAATGAACTCTTGTGGTTAACTGGACTAGAGATGAGATGGCTTATAGGGTAGTAGAACTAGTCATGTAGAGCCTAATGTTTAATTCCACCTATCTGGTTTCATTTGGCTTTTTGGTAACAGTAGCAAGCATATGTTTTTATTGCATTTTCTGGTGATGAGCAGACCTAGTTCTTACTCACTGATGGCATCAAGAACTACTTAAGCTGGGCTGGAGCCGGTGAAAGATAATTGATAAGCCAAGGAACATATAGAGTAGTTTCAAGTATCCACTTTACATTTTGGCCGATCACCAAATGAGAAAATATAAAGAAAAATGGCATATTTCTTAAATGGATTAATCCTGTGCGTTCATGATGGTTGAATATATACAAAATGCTTTCTGCGGGTATCAAGAACAATGTTTTGTGATGGAATATTGCTTGTGTAGTTATCTTGCTTTACCAACTTATTTCAATCCTATTTAATCTTTCAGTTTTGATCATCTTACTATTTAAAAGTTGTATATCAATGAAGTAATCAATCTTAACTTCTTCAAAAAAGTCTTATCTAAGGTACCAATCACATAACTTTTGTTATATTTGTAATAGTGGAAGGACTTAAAGAAGTTAATAATGTTATGAGACTGAATATACAAATATGACATTCGAGGTTGATTAATAAATACTTTTTTTTCTTTATAATGGAGGTGAAGGCCTTCAACGATTTTTTTCTTCACACTACAAGGGATAAATTAAAAAAAAAGTAGAATAATTGAAATATGAAGTCAGCATAAGTAGGAAGACTGTAAAATCAGTTATCCTACTCAAAATGCTTCTTTTGGAATAGTCGCAAGATGTGATAACAAAGCTGACCACAACTGTAATATTGCAGCATAAATTGGGTTTGTATTCCATAGTTTAAAACTTTGACCCTGACTCTATTCTTAAATTTTTTATGCCATAGAGCAAATTTAAAACTTTTATGAGGATGCAGATATGCTCAGCAGTTTGATATCCCATTCAGAATCTACTCACCTCTCTTATGCATGAAGAGAATGTGCCAATCCCTACATGCCCTTTTTCTATTGCGTTTTGACATGGCATTCATCTTATTGTTAATGGCATGTCAGTGCATTGAGTTTGCTTAACAAGGTTTGCTGCTACATTATAAATTTTGAAACCTGTTTGTTGAATAGGTTTATCCTGTCCCAGTAAACCACGTGATGTCAGAAGGAGCATATATATTATTCTACAAGAGGTACGTTTTTAGGCTGAAATCTTCTTATGATTACTTCATAGCCTTAAATCTTTCAAAAATAAATTCCTTATAGAATTTCTCTTCCATTCCTGGAGATGTATTTGCTCATGACTAGGTGTTCTACTTGACACCTATGCTTACGTTAATACTTCTGGATTAGGTCTAGTCCTCGCCCTCCAGGAACTTTTTGTGAGAAAGTTTCCTGCCAACAACTTCAATTATTTGCAAGAAATTTTTCGTCAAGAACTCAGAAGCTTTCTGGACAAGGACAAACAAAATATCACAGCCACTTTGTTGGCCCACAGCAAATGATGAATCTCAAACCACAAAACAGAGCAGGCATGACAAGCCATTCCCATGATTTCAGCAGAGCAGCTAACAGGAATACTGTGGAGATGGAGTTCTCTGATCCTACTAGTGATTGGTCACTTTTTACCAGCTCTGATGAGGCTTCTTTCACGACCGAGAGCACCAGAGACTCATTCAGTACTTTGGATTATGCTGATACACTTTCCCCTATCTTCAATAATCTATATACACCAGAATTCTCATCTCCTGATGCTGTTTGCCTTAGAAACTTCTCAAACAGTAGGCCAGAGACTAACTTCTTCTTGGAGGAGAGAGGCTATGTTTTTGACTCCAGCCTCTCGAAGCAACGTCAAAATAATATATGTAGGAAGGTTACTAATTCTTTAAGTGAATATCCTTGTCAAACTTACGGGTCTGTCAAATGTGGGAGTACTGTGGTATGCAATCTTGATCGGAGCTCAAGCCACTGTAAACTCATCCCGTGATAGACTAAATGAATCATGTAGTTAGAAGCTGTGTCCCAACTGCCATTTTTGTCTAAAATAATTAACAAATTATGGTATGCGGATCGTAACTCCAGAACTATTGTTAACATTTGTAATTATTTACCATAAGTGTAAAGTTCCTGCATTCAATTGAGGTGCATATCTTTCTTGCCAGTATTGGCAGTGGAAAGCTCAATGCTTGACTTGCTGAGGTGACATTCAAGAAGATAGCTGTTGTTTGTTAGCTGTTTTTTCAATATCTTTTCTGTTTGAATTAGTTTCAGTAAATGGTAGTATGAGTTGAGCTCCGACGGGACAAGTTTATTCATTTGTTTATCAAGGTGTCCTGTGTTCCAGCAACGTTCTGCTAATCAATTCTTATGAAGTGCAGGTATTATTCTCATTACTAACTAGAGGAGAAGAAACACAGGGAAGTTGCATTGAGCTTGTTATGATTTAGTAGAAAAATGCTGGGGCCTTGCAAGATTTTCCATCAGAACAAAACATGGTAAGTGGAGTCTGAAGTGCTAACACAGCAGACCACCACAGTGTATTTCCTAATATTATGATTTCATCATTGTCCTGAAAAAGGCACTCTTTTGTCAAATGTAGAAAGTGGTGTCATTTCCACGGCTTTTGCCGATTGCAGCGGCGTTCATCGCTTTCAAAATCTTTGTAATCTCTATCTTTCGATTAGTACTGTTCTCCCCTTGAATTTAGGGAATTGACCTAAAAGGAAGGCTCAGAGTGGTTTATGTAAAGTTAATGCACAAGATATGGAAGAAAACAAGGTCCATTCACTCAGATAATCAAATCAATCAACGTCGATATGTTTTATAGACGAGGCGTCAATCTACAGTTGTTTGTGGCAGGATTAAGATGATATCACAGCTACCAGTAGCAAATGAGAAACAGAAATTCCATACAATCCATCATGCAGATCCAGGAAATTCGTGATGGTTACAAGAATGCAGTAATTCCAGGCAAGCGCTCCCCATTAAAAACATCGATCAAGAAGAACCTGAGGTGTGTGCAACTTTGTCTGCTTCGGTAAACTCAAAAACGTTCTCTACCATCATGATTGGTAGAAGATATGGGCATTGCTTTAGAGATAATTTTAACATCTTTTGTAGCCCAGAATTAATCCGGTATTATTGAAACTATAGAGAATCTGCACGAACGCTCTCCAATTATAAGTAAGCTCTACTTAGTGGTTGTTTTTCTCACCTCTTGTGAAGCAAAAGATACATTGTTTCGAGTGATTACTGTTTCCTTGACTACAAGACTATTAATTTTAAGTAAGCATTTGTTATTGTTTTGTAGTAATATAGTGATAAATATATGTTGTTGATTATTTAGTAAATATTATGTCCAACTCTCCCAATAAGTCAATATTAAATCGAGATACCACTAGAAAAAACACAAACAAATAATTAATGTTAAGAAATTATATATGATATAACATCTACATAAGATTCTTCTTAACATTACTTTGTACTCATAATTCATTTATTTTTGAAAATCTATGATGGCCTATGAAATTTCATAAGTTAATGAATTGCTAGCTTTTCTTGTACAATCATTAATATTTCTATTTTAATAAAACAACTAAGAATGCACTAAGATATATGAATTTACTAAAAGGTTTATGCTAATATTAGAAGAATCATGAGATTATTTCTAAGACACCATTCAATTTTCAATATCACTATCTAAATCAATGTATAAAGAAGTTCAATCTTTTGCGTGGAAATTTAGATTTGATTTAAGCTTTTGCTTTTATCTAACTAGTAATAAGATCAACAGTCATATAAATATTGAAATTAATCCATATAAAAAAAATTAGGATTCCTTAGACAGATATAAGATTACTTAGAGACACATCATCCTTGTAACAACAAAATAGATATAAAAAATATTAAAAAATCATGGAGAGTTCTCTTTTAGTGTAGTTCTCTATTTCTTAATGTTTTCTATTATGTTGGAACGGAGATCTCTTTCCTCATTGAAGGTGACTATAACGTGTGCACTTTTTTTCTCTCTCTCCTATGGTTGCTAACCCTAAGTTGAAACTTGAAAAGTTAAAAGAGAAATACAAGTAACTCTCTAAACTTTTAATTTTCCACGTATAAGACCGTGTGCTCCAACTCTAATCTCAGAATGGAACACACCTAAAGTGATATAGATGAAACACAAAACAATACTAAGAGAAATTACTAAGGCAAGCACCTAGGATTTTTCTATACTATAGTTTTAGTGAGTCCAAGTGATGATCCCTTGAGACTGTAACTACTAGTACTAATTATTATTATTTTATTTAATCTAACAAAAGGAGTGACTAAATTAGAGAAAAAATATTTACAAAACTAAAATAATGAATAAGAAATAATTAAGGCAATATATATGAATTAAACAACCAATGAATAAATAAGATTTAGGTGAACGATTCTTATAGAACCTTTCTTATGCTTAAATTAATAATGATTTAATGATTAAATCTAGTTACTTGGATTGATAATAATTCCAATGTTATTTCTCAAGACATACAACACCTATCCTTAATTTGTTGATAAACAAAAGTTTTCTCAAATAAAATACCTTAAGACGCATTAACTTGCTTCATAAATTCCCATAATAGGTTTGACCTTACCTTGGGATATTTGGCCCTATTTGGCATTCGGCTGATTCTATCAGCTAATTTGACCAGCGGATTATATTAGCTGTTTGTTAGAGATATTTGGTAAAATTATAAGGGTATGAATATTATATATCTTGGTATTTCGATGAATATTCTTATAGAAATTTAGATTTTAGATATTTAA
>JANIJF010000005.1:43705239-43715846 GCA_024520955.1 Erythroxylum bequaertii
AAGTTTTCAGCCAAACACTTAATTTTTCCTTAAAATGGCTTTTGCGGTGAAAAAAAGTACTTTTGGAGCTTCTAAAAGCCGAACCAAACGGGCACTTATACTGGTTCATTGGCGAAGTCGACTTTCCCACCCAAAAACATAATTATAGAGATAAATGTGAAAATGAACACCATTTAAAGAGAATTTTCAAAAATTCCATGAGAAAATAAGTGAAAAACACCCGCTGTTGCCGAGGATTATGACCTTCAAAAGCATGTGCCTGCGAGAAGCCATTGAATGAAATCTTCCCCCAAAACTTTCTGAGTTTCTGTGGATATAAATTTCACAAAATTCGACTCTAGAGACGGAAAGAGACGAAGATACAAATTGTTGGCTTTCTGTTGTTCTTTTAAAAATTACAGTTTATCTTCATATTATTTACCAAAAATACTGAAAACAGTTTGCTAATGTTTGTAACTCATTAAGGAAGAGCTCCCCAAATGGCAAAAACTCTCGAATTAAGGTAATGGGTCTTTGGTCCATTTTGTTGTTTGACTTGTGGAATGGCTTGCTCAATTTATAGAGATTACTTACACAAGATGTCGTGTGATAAAAATATCTTTTAGATTTGATCCTGAAAGTTAGGAACTCAGTAGTATTGAACACATCGTTAAGGTCCCACAATTACCATGTCAGAAAATAAATTTAACAAGCTAAGATCATTGATATTGCTTACAATAAATTAATAACTACACGACTCTTGAATTAGTTTTAAAAATGGGCTTTAGCTGACATGATATTGATATATGATGATGTTATATTTTTCTTTAACAAGCACTGTCAGTTCCAACCTGGATTTGCATGCAAACTCGTATATGACAACAACAGCATTCTAATTGGCTAATCAGCTTCATCTTGCGTTGATGGTACAGAAGGAAACTCAGGGTCTAGTCAAATTGCACTAACTATAATTAGTGACAGGAGACTTGCTTGCGTTGGTTCGACGAGTTTCGGTTGAATTCTCTTCAAGGTTTTGTGAGGCCATGCATAGACTAGATAGTTAATTCAACGAGATTGGATTGTAAAAATGTTGGAAGGTCCAAGCCAACTTGAAATGCTGGGAGGACGTATATCCACATGTCAGGATCTCTGGTGGCAGTCTAGCAAGTTTTTATCAACCTCCAATTATGCTCGAAAATTGGTACAAAATTCGATCATTATCGCAATAAAATAATTATGAAAATTGATTTTTTTAAAATTAAGATCACTTTAATCTTATAAAATGATTAACAATTAAATCATAATAAAGCATGATCTTAATTTATATATATATGACTTTGAAGCTTGATTCTTATCTTGTCAATTGTTTTTGAAACTGATTTATTTCAACTACCGTAGCCGCACAAGTGTCTAGTTTCTAGCAGTATCCACAGAGCAAGTTAATAAAACTTCATAACTATTGCAGAGAGGGTTAAAAAAAAGTACTAATTCCATTAGAACTTAAGCCTATTGATAATAAATTTTAGACATTTTAGTATTTAATTGAAATTAAATTCTAAATTTTATTAAACTTCAATTAGAATTACAAATAATTCCAATTAAATACCAATTATGTCTAAATAAGATCTAATATCTCGTATTGATCCTGATTTATTAAATATTTCATATTTAAATATAAAGTTTATTAAACTCTACAATTAAGTTTAACTTTATTAAAATCTCTTTGCTCTCTTCAACCGGTTCTTTATGTGAGATTCATTAGGTTTCCTAATATGTTGGTAATGAATATAAATTATAATTCTAATTCATAATTAGAATTAGCGTCTAGCAATATATCATGACCACCTAAATATTTAGAAATATCAAAATAGTTTTCAATAACCTTTCTGTATATGATTTTTTCGTATAATTCAATTATTTCATCATACAATGTTCCGATTAGACATAGAGTATGAAATTAATGTTTATTTTAATTTGAGTCAAATCATATTAGTTCTCTACCATTAGCAATTGATTTAATTAATGGCATTCGTAAACTATTTATATAATGTCATTCCACCTTGACCAAGGATTTCCCAAATTAATACTAGTTGAAAACAATAGTACATTCTCCCTAATTACTTTAGGGATTTAAATCTTATCTTGATCACTCAGTTGCCTCCATATAGTTCATGTTATATCTATTTACTACCAATTGAACTACCCATAATTAGAATAAGTCATAAATAGTATCAAAACACATCAATCTCTATACAAGATAACTTCAGAGATCTTAAGTCAAATGATCACTTATAAA
Source organism: Erythroxylum bequaertii (assembly GCA_024520955.1). Classification (NCBI taxonomy): domain Eukaryota; kingdom Viridiplantae; phylum Streptophyta; class Magnoliopsida; order Malpighiales; family Erythroxylaceae; genus Erythroxylum; species Erythroxylum bequaertii. The sequence continues at coordinate 43,707,515 of JANIJF010000005.1, forward strand.
ATCATTACAATGAGAATTTTCATAGACATAAAAGTAATGTTCTAAATGGATTTTTCATATAAAGTCAGTTTAGTAAACTTGTTCTCTAATAAGCAGCTACATGTTTGTTTAAGTATCTCGATACTTTAGACTATGAGATCGACTACTTCCTTTATAAGGAACAACATAATGTTTGCTAGTATTTTTACGTCTATTAAAATTCAGTCTTAGCGGAACAATGACTAGGAAAAATTTAGGGATAATACATAAATGCAATATGAATCTCATAACTATAATCTCATTATAATTTCATTTGCAATGTATGACTATCTCATGGATTTTATCATATATATTTAAACATCTACAAAATAAAAATGCCTTTAAATTATTTTGTCACTAACTTACAACCAATAGATTGGAAATAATATCTTAATATTTTAAGTTTAAATATTAAGATATTATATCCTATTTTCATAAAAATGCATATAACTATTGATACAATTAATTTCATTAATTTATATGACTATATAGGAAATAAAACTAAAAAAGAAATTAATTGATAAGTTTTGATAAATATTTATATAAATAACAAAATGTAATATTTAAATGTGATGACCTTGATTTTTGTTTAAGATTGCTTGTTTTAAATACTTAATTATTTTCTATTTGTTAAGTTTTGCCTCTTTCGGATAAGTTATTTAAGGTTTAGATGTTATAAATGAGTAGAGTAAAATTTAGAGAATTACCGCAGCATCGGTCAACTAATTTATTAGAATATCGATCAACCAAAGCCATAAGTCAAATGAAAGACGTCCATTGGTCAATCATAAACTAGGCATCAATCAACCAATAAATTGAAGGGTGACAATTTTTACAATTTTCTTAAATTGGAGTGATGGGACTTAAAAGAAAACTCTTTTTTTTTTTGTTACAAATGATGAAAAACCAAAACACTCAAAACTACACCCTAACTAGCGCAGGGTTCTGTAGTACAAAGCTCCTTGCTTGTCTCGGTGGATGAGTTCTATGACGGTCATCGGGGGCTCCTGGAGCATATGCATACCTGGATTGGATAAAATTGCGAGAGAGGCCAGCCTATCGACACGCTAGTTCCCTTCACGATACACATGCTGAAGTTGCACCTCCCATGTTCGGTGGATTAAACAACGGGTACTTGCCACCAAAAAATTATCCTCAGAAAAAACTATATTAGAAGATGAAAGAATGTTAATTACCTCTAAGGAGTCCACTTCAACGACAATTTGTCTATAACCAAGCGCCCATGTCAGGGTAAGTCTCGAATGGACTCCCCAGAGTTCTGCAGTTAAAGGCAATCCCCTGCCTATGTGATGTAGGAACCCACCACACCACCGCCCGTGACAATCTCTAATTAAACCACCCGTAGTAGCAATGTTAGACCCTTGTTTAACCGCTCCATCTGTATTTAACTTAACCCAGGCCTCTATCGGTTTAGTCCAACCAACTAAATTACCCACAGGTAAGCCCGGTGTCTGAAACACGCAGCTTTCTACAACCCTTGCCCTAACTATCCAATCTACATACTCCATAACTGCTATAGTACCTTCTTCCGGCAAAGCAAAACCCTCTTCAAAAAGACTTCGATTTCTCCATTGTCATAGAAACCAGCAAGCTACTCCATAAATTGTAACCCATTCAACCTACTTCACTTGTGAATGCGTCCTAAGGTTATGTGCTACCCACCGCCCCGCATCTTGTTGGAAAAAATCTATATCAACCACTTTCGCGGGAAAGTTACACCAGAAGGCTTTCACTCGCGGACAGTCCCGAATGACATGCAAAGTTGACTCTTCTTGGCCACAGAAGTGACAACTACTATCTGTTGTGAGATTGCAAGCCACTCTCTGCTGATTTGTTAGTAGTTTTTCCTTAGTCAATAACCATAGGAAGGCCCAAATCCGCTGAGGCCTTGCCTATTTCCAGATTAAGTCCCATAGACTATTATTAGCTACCGTGGTGCTACCTTCAATTAAATCATAAGCTTACGCCACTGTGAACCGCCCATGATTTGTTTGTCCACACAGCATGGTATCTTCGGCTATGCCTTCTAAATTAGTATGGGGCGCCGCAATATCCATACAGATCTTGGAAAGGAGATAATGCTGGAAAAAATTCCAACTCCAGTTGCCGACTTCATTCGTAAAATTTGCAACTGTAGTGTAACAAACGCTATCGGGAAGGGGAGAGTTCGCCACGAAAATTAAAGGCCCCAATCATTCACTCAATTATACAGCCAAAAATAAATGCGTCTCCCATTGCCCAGCTTCCATTTAATGCCTTGGCATACAAACTGCCAAGTGGCAGAAATTCTCTGCCAAATGACCGAAGCCCCTTTCCTATCTATATTATAAGGGATAGGATTTGGACCTATTCGATATTTAGCCCTTAGGATTCTGACCCATATAGCTATGGGTTGAGTAATCAATGCCAGCCTAACTTGGTCAATAAGGCATCTTTGGAAGAACGAATAAGTTTGAGGCCTAAGCCCCCTGCTTTTTTGGGCTGACACACGGTTTCCCATTTAACCAGATGCATTTTCCTCTGCTCACCCGTTGATCCCCATATAAAGTCCCTCATGATTCGCTCCAAATCATCGCAAAGTTGCCTCGGAATTCTCACCGTTTGCATCGTGTAAATGGGGAGGGACAAAATTACTGATTGGGTTAAAGTAACACAGCCCGCTAGGGACAAAACCCTTGCACGCCATCCTGCAAGTTTCTTTTGTGCTTTATCAATGATGTACTAATAGGTGTGTCTCATTGTATGCTCATGAAGGTACCACTTGTTGGAATTAATCTGCTTTACTGTTAATCTTTCAAACCAAAGAACTTGAAACAATTGTTAACTTTGCAGGAATAAAATGCAGAAAATAAAGAGACCAGTATTTTACTTGGTTCGATAGTCAAGAACTATCTACAGACACTTTTCTCATTTTCAATTGCTTATTTTAATTTGTTTTCGATAGTTTACTATCACTTTATTTTCTAAATTGCTTAAAATCCAAAACCCCCCATATATTTTCCTTGCATCTATTAATTTTGTTACGAAATTTGACCGAACATTCCCTATGGATTATATCCCGACTCACCATAATTGATGAATGTGTTAAGGAATATCTTAAGTTTTTTTAAGATATTTCTCATAGGTCACTTTTTGGGACTTTAATGGGTACTCTAACCACCATAAATTTCAAGGGTTTTTGTTCTATTCAACATATCACTAAAATGATAAATACAACTGCAAGATTAAGATCCATAAGAACAGGAGTGAATGAAAATTTTCCTTATACAATTTATTATTAACTCTTTTTTCTCTTAAATATAATCTATTTCAAAGGATTTACAATGCAATAAAAGATAGATGGAATGTGAATGAATTACAAAATATGCTTACTCAAGAGGGAGCAAGGCTTAAGAAATAAATAGTTTATTAAATTAATTTTGTAAGTCTTGAAGGAACTTGAAAGAAGTTCAAAAAGGAAAAAGGAAAAGAAAGATTGTACTGCATAAGGTTAATGTATCATTAACTTCAATTTATAAGAAGGAATCAAAGAACAATAGATGCCATTTTTATAAGAAAACTGGAACATAATGATTGTCTAAAACATAAGGCACGGTTTAAAAAGAAAGGAGAGCCTAGGGATTTAGTATGTTTATAATCAAATTTGGTTGAAGTTCCTTATAATACTTGGTGGATTGATTTTGAATGTACCACTCATGTTACTAATATAACAAAGGGATTTCTTATGACCAAAACCATATATTAAAATGAAAAGTTTGTCTCCAAGAGAAATTGGATCAAAGCTCTAGTTGATGCTATTGAAACTTACCATTTTATTTTAGAGACTGTACATCATTTAGATATTTCACAAACTATTTATGTTCTTATTATTTCCTGAAACCTAGCTTTTTTAAGAACTTGATATTGTTGGATACTTTTTTAAATTTAGTAACAGACGTTTCATTTGTTCAAACAAAACTGTCTTATTGTTTTTAGTGTTCTTGTGATGAATTTTATGAATTAAATCTTGATAATCCTTTTTCTGAAACTCTATTGACCATACATCATTATCTTAGTACTAGATAAGGTTTTATAAATGAAACTTTAGCTTACTCGTGGCATAAATGTTTGGATCACACATCTAAAGAAAGAATGGTCATATTAGTAAAGAATGAAATCTTTCTAGTTTAAAATTTTATCAACCTTGGCATTTGTGTGGATTGTATTAAAGGAAAATATTCAAAAAAATCAAGAAAGAAGCCACAAAAAACTAATTAACTCCTGGAAACTATACACACTGATATATGTGGGCCTTTTGATGTTCTATTATTTAGTGGAGGAATTTTTTCTTCATTTTTATTGATGAATTTTTCATGTTAGGAGTATGATACATCATTATTCTTTACATTTATCATTATAGGTGTATGCTTTGGAAACTGCCATATATTTATTAAATAAGGTTCCTAGAAAAGCAATTCTTAAGACACCTTTTAAACAATGGAAAGGAAGGAAACTTAGTTTCAAGCACCTATATGTTTGGGGTTACCCAAAAAAAGTAATAATATATAATCCACATAAAAGGAAACTAGATTTAACAACAACAAATGAATTGTTCATTTGTTATCCAGAAAATTCTAAAGGGTGCATATTTTATTTTCCTCACTAATAGTACAAGTATTATTGAAATTGGAAATGCTGGATTTATAAAAAATGGTGCAATTAGTGGGAGTTTAGAATCACATAAAGTAAAATTTCGTTAGAATAAAATTTCCCTTGTCTATAACTTCTCCTCAAGTATTTATCCCTAGACTTATTGAAAATTTTGATAACTTACAAGGAAAAAAATACATAAACAATCTCTAAATAGTGACATCACTATCTATGAACTTTTTATAGATAAGCCATATAAAGTAGCATTAAGAAGATCTCAAGGACAAGGGATACTAGTTATTTATGATGATTATGCGGTTTATTTACAAAAGGTATGAGGTGACCTAGGAATTGATAAACATCCATTTACATTTTTCATAAGCAATTGAAAATGAAGATTCTAATCAGTGGTTAGACATTATAGAAGAAGAGTTGAAATCTATGAATTACAATAAAATATGGGATCTTATTAAATTTCTATAAGGTTGTAAGACAATTAGATATAAATGTGTCTTTAAGACTAAACATGACCCTACACAATATTGAATGATATAAAGCTAGACTTGTCACCAAGGGTTACACTCAAAAGTATGGTATTGATTATAATGAGACATTTTCTTCTATTTTGAAAAAGGATTTGTTTATAATTATTATGGTGATGGTATCTCTTTATGATTTAGAACTCTATCAAATTCATGCAAAAACGACATTTCTAAATGAGAATTTAAGGGAAGACATCTATATGGATCAACTTGAGGGCTCCTAATTGAAGGAAATACTTGTGGTGCGTAAACTTAAGAAGACAATATATGGACTTAATTCTTGCTTCCCAACAATAGTATCTTAAGTTTAATAATACCATTACTTCTTTTGGATTTAAATAAAACATGTTTGATTAGCTTATATATCTAAGGTTTTATAGGAGAATATTTATGTTTTTAGGCTTAATGATCTTGTTTTATTATATGACTCTCTAAATATTTTAAAATGAAAGATATTTGTGAGGCATCTTATATTATAGGAATTGAAATATTTTGCAGAAAATCACAAGATATGTTAGGGTTCTCAAGAAAAACATATATAAACAAAATTTTAGAGAGACACAAAATGGACAAGTGCTTTGCAAGTGATGTTCCAATTTAAAAGGGAGTGAAATTTAGTTTTAAACAATGCCCTAAAAATGATTGGAATGCATATGAATGGAAAAGATTCCTTATGCATTTGTTGTTAGGACTTTAATGTATGCTTAGATCTACAATAGAATAAAATTTAGTTTTGCTATTTGAATGTTAGAAAAATTTCAACGTAATATTAGATTGGAACATTGGAAAGTTGCAAAGAAAGTATTAAGATATTTACAAGGAACAAAATAGTATATACTCACCTTTAGGAAATTTGATTCTCTTGAGGTAATTGGATACTCAAACTAAGACTATATTGGAAGTGTTGACATAAGAAAATCCACGTTTGGCTATCTATTTTTTTTAGGAGTAATTTTATGGAAGAGTCTGAAGCAGTATGTCATTTTTTTAGAAGATGAATAAATAATTTTATTAACTCAAGAAAAGCTTAAAAACATTTTAATTATAAGGAAATCAGTCCTAACCCTTAAAGAAAAATACAGATTTTAATATTTTAGCACCAACCTACAGTTAAAACACTCAATCCTACAAATTCCATAAGATCTTCATTCTTTGTTTTACTTTGGACTAAATATCTTATGCCATTAGTAACTTTCTAATCCAATTAACAATTTTGTCCCCTAGGATTTATTTTTCGAACTCTATTCCTTTGTATAATCGATTGTTTATGTCCCTCTAAATTGTGTATATACTACAAATGATTATAGTTTTGAAGATAATTCCATACTTGTATCTCATTTTATGTCTACCCATTCTATTAATGGACAATACACCTACATTGTGTGTTGAACTTGATTCCAAATTTATTGGGATACTTTACATTGAAAAAAAAGTTTCTAGATTATTCTTGCACACTAAGCATATAGGGTCAAAGTTCCAAATCTTCCAAACCATCTATTCTTTGTCCTCAACTTGTTTTTGATAGCCAACCAGTTGATAATTGAAGCATTAGGGGAGAGAATATTGTTCTAGATAAGCTCATAGTAAGGAACTTTGGGATTGTAGGATCAAAAGATCTTGTGGCAAATTCTAGAGAGTTATTACTCAACCATATAGGCTTGTCTTTTCTAGCTGAAGGTATATACTATGAAGTAAGCAATTCAAGAAACTAGTAGCTCCTCTAAAATTACAGCTCCAGGCTCTACCTTGGATAATGCTACTTATTTTAGCACTTAATGAGATTCTTGTAGTCAAGTGCAACATCTCATTTCTACTATACAGAGAGCTTAAGTCATTCTAATTATCAAATTAGAACCACGTTAGCTCACAATTTCCAAATTTGATCCCTCATACTGAGTCGTTGTCTACAACTCATGAATTTTTCCTATTATGCTTCAACTATTATAAACTTAGTCCTTTAGGCGGACTCTTCTATCCAGTTAGACCATATAGTTTTCCTGTTCTTAAAAAATCTCAAAATTCTCTTGGATAAAAGTAATTTTTGTATAGTCATCAGGGGTACCAGGCCTAGTCCACCCTTCTCTTCAGCGAGACATAGCTTTTCCCACTTGAATTTTTCTCTTTTCAAGTTGCCTATCTTCCTATACTAGAGAAATTTTTTTAATACATCTTTCTAGTCCCTTTATGATTTTTAGGCAGTATCAAATGAGCACTCTAATGTGTGTGAACATTCATCAAGATTGATGAGATCAATTATAGTCTACCAGTTATAAATAAGCATCTATTTTTTCAAGTATTAATCTTAGATCTATATCTTTCAAGTAGAGAAAAACAATTAGCATATTTTGGCTTATTTATTATAATGGGTACTCTTAGACATTTGAAGGGAGGAGATTGAACATTTAGCCCAGTTGATCTACTTATGTCTTCATTATTCTAGATGTCAAAGGAGATGTAGATACAACGTTTGGAGAAATTGCCTTTCAAACCTAACAACCTGGTGAACTATTTTAAGATTCTCATGATGAGAGTTAGAGAGTATGCATAAACTCCACAAAAAACGTAAGGTCATTAGCAAATGCAAAGCGGTTTATCTTTGTATCCTTAAATTTTTAATTGTATATGAATTTGAGGTTTTCATAAGTAAAAGCCTGTAGCAACCTGGATAGAACTTCAATAACTAGAGTAAATAGGTAGGGCAAAGAGGGTTCCCTGTCTAATTCCTTTATAATTTTTGAAGTAATTTATTAAATTCCCACAGATTAAAATGCTAAATGTGACTGAAGTGATGTATTCCTTTTTCCATTGAAAAAAATGATCAAGAAAATCAAAGGCTTGAAGGCAAAATGGTGATGAAATCCCACATAATAGTGTTAAAATCTTTGAAAAATCAATATTGAGTGCACAACACTTGATAGATCTTTTTGTAATGTAATCCTTCATCAATTCTTGAGCTAGTAGTATATTATCACCACTAGATCTACTACCTTGAATAGAAGCCCTTTGAGATAGGTTTATTAGAGGCTTTAGAGAACTCTTGAGTCTATTATCTAATATTTTAGAGATTAGCTTATAAACAAATAACTTCCGTTGTCTAATACCTTCGACTCCTTCTGTCTGAT
>JANIJF010000005.1:43964007-43977437 GCA_024520955.1 Erythroxylum bequaertii
TGGAAAAGCAAAACCGTGAGGGCTTGGCTGGCCCAAAGCGGACAATATCTATAAGCGGGTGATCTGGGGTGTTACAGATGAGAACAAATACATGTATCATATGACTCGATTATGCATATGTAGATTTCAAATATTTTCTCATAAAATAAAAGCCATCTTTTGTACTCCAAATGCAAAGTTGTTCAAAAACAGTGCCATTTATCAAATACATACAAGGCCCAAAGCAGACAATATCTATAAACGGATGATCTGGGTGTTACAAAAACTTTCTCCAGGTATTAGTTATTTCCTTTTTCTTATTTTTTCAAAATTAATTATCACTTTATTTTGTTTATAACGTTACTTTTGTTATCTTTTAACTTATAGTTTCTTGGAGGGATTAATTCGAAAATGGTGTTCCAAAATTGAAAAGGTTTGCAATTCAAATTTTAAGTCAATATATGAGTGCAACAAGTTGTGAATGAAACTGGAGCACATTTGAATTTATCCACTCCAAGAAAATGAATATATTGGAGCATAAGAGGTTGCATGTCTTGGTTTTTTTCATTACAATTTAAAACTTCGAGAAAAGTATGTTATTATCATTATTAATTCCAATATAATTTCTTATAATTTTCTAATAATTAAATTTTATTATTTACTAGGAGTCTTAATAGCACAAGTAGTTCTATTGATCTAATTTCCATCGATAATATTGATTTTTTGACTGATTGAGTTTCTAAAGAACCGAATTTGGTAGACGTCAATGACTTGGAAGATAATCTTAGATAGGAAAGCATTGACTTGTCATTTTGTGCATTAAATTTGAATGATAATGATGATGAAACTCCTCTCATTAATGAGGATTTTGTACCAAATGATAACTAGGGTCAGTGCAGTTATAGCGGGTATCCTCCCGTTGACGATTGAATTTCGTTACAGTCTATTTTTACCTCTTCTTTTAATTTTACTTATATTTAATATTTATGTTAAATTCTATATATGTAATGTAATTGTAAATATTTTTTTTTCAGGTTCAACTTCTACTTGATTGTTTCCTCGTCATGAATTCTTTTTTATTGGATTTTTAATGTAATTATTATTTATTAAAATGATGAAATTGTATTATTGTAATATTTTAAATACTTTGTATTATTCTTAATTTAATATTTGTATATTGATGATTATCTTTTTTCATATTAATTATGGTTATTATTTATATGTGAAATATTTAAAATTAATTTTATTTCATATTAATTGTGATTATTATTTATTATTATGATTTTTAAAAACAAGTTGATGTAAACTTGTAAAGTATACAATACAACAGTACAATATACCAATGGATTATTTTGCAAATTTTAAAAATTTCAGGGACTATTTCGTAAATTTAAAAAATTACGTGAAACGATACCCGGTATTAACCGGTACAGGTACAGTACCATACTAGAACCTAATCTGGTACCAAGTCCGGTACAGTATTCACAACTTTGGCTGAAATAGTGGCAGAGGGGAAACTTTTAGTTGAATTTCTTCAAATAATAATTTAATTAAAATTATTATTAATTATAGTTTGAAGTTAAATTTAAGCATTGTAAAGCAATTGAGAAATTAAAAATTATATGGAAAAAGGTGAAAGATTTGTCAAATAGAATCTTCACATTTAGTAAAAATTAAATTAATAAAATATTTTAACGTGATTACAAATAACATGAGAAATATATTTTATAAAAATTTATTTTTATTCTACTTTTCAAGGACCAATAAATTTCATTTGTCATTGTAATTATGATAATTACTTATTATTTCTAATTATTGATTTAATTGAACAATTTTCTATTAAGAATATGATGGCTTATATTTAATATGTTTATGTAGGAAGCCAATTGATTAATAAATTTCGTTTTTCAGTTTAATTTAAAATTTTCATTATTGAAAGAACCTCTCAATTAATTGCAAAAATTCTTATTGATAATATTTATATCTATTTTACCGAACATTTGAAGTTTAAAGAAATTGAAGACTTTATTCTTATGCGTGCAAGAAGGCTGGGGCGCCGAAGCAATCAAGCACTATTCGAATCCTCCATCCCATGTTGCTTCGCGGTCGCGGACAATCACTGGCATCTATTACTCGTTCCTTTCTCCTAGAACCTTGACTATTACCCATATTTTACGGCTGGTGACACGGGCGTTTACAACGTAAAAGTGCAAGCGGAAACATTTTCTTGGTTATGTTCATTTTTCTAATATCTAATTACCGCTGTTGGTTAGTAGGCAGTTCAATAACGTAGAAAGATTGAGAGGAAAAGGCTTAAATCTGAATTATATAGATAACTTATTTTTATCAAAATTAAATTGAATTGTACTGTTAATTTTAATTTAACAAGGTTATTAGATATTTTATAATACTCTAACCAATAAATAGATTAAATTATTCTGAACTGAATTTTTGTATTATTATAAAGTTTGTTTAAATATTTTTAATTTTAATTTATTAATTATAAACATTTAAATTCTAAATTTTTCACTTGAATTTAAGATCATTAATTTCTTAGTGTTGTATTAAAAGTATAGATAAATTAGATTACCTAAAAAATTGATTAAATTTTGAAGAAGAAGAAGAATAAAACTTAAAATAAATAAATAATAAAAGATATTTGGTCGATTATTTTAATTGGAGATTTATTTATTTATTCTTTCTAATTTAACTCTATTCTTATTAAAAAGTCATCGTTTCTATCTCTCCTCGTTTTATGTTGTAACTAGCAGGTTAACTCTGCGCAAATGTGCAATGAAAATGTCCGGTGTATTTAATTAAAATTGAAACGAGCAACAAAATAATTTATAACGACATAAAATTTTATAGATAGTTTCATCTATAAACTTTTTAATTTGTCTCTGATATCGTCGGATATTCTTCCGTGTTATTATATACAGAGATATAATATATATAGCAGTTAAAATCAATTACAATAAGAATAATTCAAGACATCGAATTTTAATTCTGTGTAAAACGAAGTTTTTAGACAATTACAGTAAGACCAAGTTTTAACACGATATAACCAAGACGCAATTTTAACTTTTAAGACGACAGGAATAAGACGATATTTGGTTGACGATAAAACGTTTAACGATAAAAGTAAGACGAAGTGTTAAGACGATAGAAGACAAAGTTTTAACATGATAGATGTAAGATGAAGTTTGGTTATGTTATGTTCAGTCCCAGTGGATTTAATAAAAATTGAAACGGTTAATTATAAAAATTTAAGCAATCAGCTAAATTTTTTTGGTCAATTTGAATTAATGTTTATTTTGTTATAATTAATTAAGTCATTATATTATAATTAACAGGAAATTATAGGCAAAAGAAGCTTACATGTATAGTGTAAAGATAGTTTAATGTATAAGCCTTTTAATTTGTATTATATAATTATATATAATACAAATTAACCTTGTGTTTGTGTCTCATTTTCATTTGAAAAGCAGACGGATGCAAATTGAAAAGTAGAACGTAAGCAAATAGAAAAGCACACGTAAGTAAATTGAAAGGCAGACGGAAGCAACTAGAAAAGCAGACGGAAGGAAAGAGAAAAGCAAACGGAAGGAAATTCAAAAGCAGTTGCAAGGAAATTGAAAAGCGGACGCAAGCAAATTGAATAGAAAAGCAGACGGAAGTAGAATAAAAAGCAGACGGAAGCGTCGTCATTTGTTTTTCATCAAAATTATTATTCGTAAAGTCATTTTGACTTAACATATTAATAAACATATTATAACCAAAAATACAGAAAGTGAGAACAACGTAAGAACCAATTGAGTCTACTTGTGTTCTTGAATCTTCTGATCTTCTTCTGCATTTTCCTCCCCCTATCTTTCATTCTTTTTCTATCTCTTCTCTTCTCCCCCTATTTGTTATTGATCAAAAAACTGATCATGAAGGAAATCGTTGAAAAAATTCCCTCATCATATCCTTCAACTCCTTGATTTCGTCTTGTACATGAGCTTCCTGTGCCTGTAAATCAGTAGACGAGGTTGATTGGTCATCATTCTTCTGTTGTATGCATCTGAAGATGGAACACACTCTTTAATGATTCGAAGTGTAGGAGGTTTTACAGAAAGGTTGGGGTAAGGAACATCTATGTCATCAGGAAGTGGTAGGCGTTTGGTTTGTCTTCGTAGCAAGGGCCAAACTTCGTCAAGTAAAGACACATTAGGCAAAGGCCTAATATTCAAAATGAACTTCACAAGAGATTCTGGTATACAAGTGAAGTTTCCAATCTTCGCTGTTTTGTGCTTCCCTTGAATAAGTTTTCCCCCCACTGGATCATTTATCGTTGATCGACTACCACTCGTTCCTTGGTCTTTCGAAATGCGATGAGAAATTGTCATTCCCCTTACCTTCTTCTTAAGATAGCACGCCTCGTCTATTAGACACACTTCTTCTTCAATTTGATTTGGTGTCAGATCATTTAATATCTCTTCCGGGTATAGTCTCTCCTTCCCTTTGTTATTGTTTACAACTGGACGCCTTGGTTGAATGTCAGACATAATTTTTAGCACTGTGCTCTCTGTTATTGGGAAAATAGTATGCTTCTTTTTTGTCATTTGTGTAGGATAAGGCATCGTGAGATTTGAAAAAGCTCGAGGAATGAAAAGTTTTAGGTTTAAGAACACTCCAAGTGTCGATGTTTAGAGTATATCGAGAGTGTTTTAGAATAGGTGAGGTTCTTAACGCTACAAGATTTTTCCCTCCAAAACTTTCTTGAGAGAGAAGTTACCAGCTGTAACTCACTGTTACTAACGCCGTTAACTTCCATGTCCTGTTAACTTGGCTGTGACGTGTCAGAATATTGATCACTTAACATCACCATGTTGAGGTTCCGTCTGATTTCCTTGAAACGTTCTCACTCAACTGGACTCACGATCTTTCTCTGAACGTGGTCACGTAAGAAATGATGTTTGACTTCAATATGCTTCACTTTTGAATGCTGAATTGGATTCTTCAATAAGTTCAATGCACTAATAATTGTTTGAAATCTTCCAACATTTGATCAATGGACTCTTCATCCTTCATTTTGAATAACTGGTACTGGTGCACAAGCTAGAATGCTTATCTTGGATTCTTTAACTTGATTGGTACCTTCATGTGGGACGGATAACGTGTCCTACATCTTCCCCGCAGTATAGCATCCGTCCATTTTATCGTACTAACTTCTGGTCAAGGCACAACTTAAGAAGAATTTAGCTTTCGAATTAAGTTGGAATCTCGCTTTTTGATCAGCCGTCTGAGTAGATTCAATAAACAACCGCATCCTGTCTGCTTTTTTTTGCGTCTGCTTTCTTGCGTTTGCTTTTTTGCGTCTGCTTTCTTCCGTCTGTTTTCTTGCTTAGCTTCCCTTCCGTTTGCTTTTCTACTTAGCTTCGCTATTTGTTTTTCATGAAAATTATTATTCATAAAATCATTTTGACTTAACACATATATTATATCTGTGTATATATTATATAAATATATATACGCAAGGAACAGATAAAATCAGACAGATATACAAAGCAATTATCACACAATAAAAAGAGAAACCTAACCACAATTAAGAATTCATGGAATTAATCACATGATATGTTAAAATAAATCCTACAAGTTAGAAATTCTAGTACATAATAATTTAATAAAACATCTAAGAATTCATAGAATTAATTACATAATAGGTTAAAGTAAATCCTACAAGTTAGAATTTTAGCAGATAATAATTTAATAAAACATTTTAAAGATATATTTAAGCCTTATATTTTATTAAGAATGTCCTTAACAATAATACTCAAAATCACTCCAATGGCAATGAGTAAAAATCCTTCACTCCATGCCATTTTTTCTTCAAAGTTGCAACTTCATTTAATTCTTTATTTGTTAGAAGTGAAAGTTGATTCGTTATTGATGAGGGTTCATTGGCGGTAGGAACAATTTCTTCATTTGGACAAGTGTTCCTATTTCGATCCATGATATAAGTACTTTCTTCTTCAACCAAGGTCCGAAACCCATTGAATCTAGCATTAGGAAAGCTCTCAGAGTATTGTTACAATTTCACATTACCATATAATAGTGTACCATAACATACAAATTAAGAAATCAAACATAAAGATAGAGTTCATCATCTAAGTGGCTCTGCATATAAGCCTATTTTTGAGCTGTAGTTAAACACCAAAAAAGATTCCTAACATGACGATTCTTTGAGAAGATCCTTGCAATCGTATCAACTTTTTCATTGGAGAAACCCAAAGTCCCGAGCTCTTTACCTAGCTTAGGAATTTGGTGTCCCCCAATAGCATCAGCAATGATCTTTGCATTCTCTCTACTAGAGTTAATTGCACGGCAAATGTGGCAGCAAGGCTTTCTAACACTTCGCTAGATGGGCTGAAGAAGTTGCAGCGGAAGTGGCCGATGGTCCTGTTTAAGACGAAAGAAAAAACCTAGAACTTAACAGCACAAAGACAAAAAGCCAAGAGAATCAAGGAAAAAGAACAAAGGAAGATAAACACCTGCCAGAGAGACAAAAGAAAAGGAAAAACCTGTCGGAGAGAAATTGCAACATCTGCACAGAAATAAAAGAAAAAATCGAGAACTTAACAACACAAAAAAAAGGAAAACTTATCACAGTTGCAGAAAAAAAAGGAAAAACGTTAACTTACCAAATTCGGAAGAGAAACACCTCTCCAACCATCTGCGGTGAAGAAAACCGTGGGCCATCTGTACACACAATAATAAAATCTGGATGAATAAAACCCGCATGAAAGTAAAAAAATGGAAAATCAAAAAGGTTATTACAAGACCTATAGAGAAACAAACGACGACGCCCGCGACGTCGATGACAAAAATTGAAACAGAAGCAAAGAACAAAGCTTTACAAAGGAAGTCGAGGACGGAGAGCTAAGGAAAGAGAGGCACAACATTCAATGACCAGATAACATGGACGAACGGGATGGAATCCGCGGCACAACATTCTATGAACAGATAAAATGGACGAACGGGATGGAATGCGCGGCACAACATTCTATGAACAGATATAGGCCGTCAGATTAAATGGACAAATGGACGAAGAGGATGAATTTCGTCGTGGGCCGAGACGGATGACTTATTGCGGCTTCTTTTCCAAAATTGAAAATCTAATAAGGAAGCGATTTTGATGTGAGTACAGTGAAACAAAAGTGATTTTGCTAGAGAAACGTAAAAAAAGAAACGTTTACATGTCTAAAGAAGAGAGAGACATCTGAATGTTGGGTTTTGAAGAATAAATTGGGCTGTATTAAATGATGACTGTTACATTAAATATTTTACATATAAGCGGATCTGTAAGGTATATAATCTGTAAAGTAAAGATAGAGATTGACGGCGAGAAGGAATATCGAACGATCGAAAATCGAACCTCTCTTGAATTCGTTTATTGGCAAAAAGATTACGCAATTTATAAATGATATTTAATTTAATGGGCCTTGGAAATGACATGAAGGGGATGGCGGTTCGTTTTCGAGTGGTTTCTTTGGATAAGGATCACTCAATTCATTTTAAATTGATGTTTGCAAAACCAAGACGAAGCGAAGAAGCAAAAATCAGACGAAGCGGGAAGAGAACGGTGAACTCGATTGCTGCCTGTATGTGGAAGGCACCACATTGTGTACCATTAAGTGAAGAACGATTCAAGGAAATCAGACGGGACCTCAACATGGTAATGCTAAGCGAGCAACCGTCTGATAAGTAAAAGTTAACGGCGTTAGTAACAGTGAGTTACAGCTGGTAACTTCTTTCACAAGGGAGTTCTGGAGGGCAAAGGTGTCATAACTTTGAGAATCACACCTATTCTAGAATACTCTTGATATACCCTAAACTTTGATTTTTCGAGTACTCATAATCCAAAGCTCTTCATTTCTTGAGTTTCCTCAAATTCTCTACAACCTGCCTTTACCTTTTCACAAGACAAAGGAGCACATATAGTTACCTACCCACAGAAGACAATGGCGGGAGCAATGGTTTTCGGAAGACATGTTGATTTTGAGTCTCTAAAAAGAGATGACATGGACATTGAACCAGAAATAGTTGCGGCTGGGTGAAGAAAATTCTTTTAGATTCAAGAAGAAGTATACTACCAAGAGGTGTACGCGTTCTGGAAGAACTTGACGCCTGTAGAAGAGACTATTGTTTCTTCTGTAGATCGATTGTCTATAATAGTAACAAAGGAGTTACTTGAGAAGATAACGGAGTGTCTATCGGCTGGAGAGAAGCTAACTAGCAAGGCGAGATGGATGACAAAGCTCAATGTTATGAGGTAGAAGTCAGTCGACAATTGTATGGCGAGAACGACCCATCGGAGAGGAAGACGTCAAGTCTAGTACCGAAGGCAAGGGTCCTGTTTATAGTACTATTCAATTGCATTATACCCAGAGCTGGATCAAGGCATTTAGTGACGACCTTGGATGAACAGTGTCTGTTCTATTTACTGAATCGTCAACAGGTAGACCTACCATTTCTGATCTTTCAGTATAAGGTGAAGGCGATGAAGGATACAAACAGCTATCCTTATGGAATGTTGCTGATTAGGATATTCAGGGATTCTAGAGTCCTACTTGACAAAGGAAACAGAGTGAAGATGCCTGTCCAGAGTTTTATTAATTCAACAACTGTTGGTAAAATGGGTCTGAGAAATTTGGAAAAAGTAGAAGCTGATTATCAGAGTAAAGCAAGAACTGAGGGGGAGCGTACTATGAAGAAATCTCCCGTGAAGAGTTCTAAGTCTTAAGCCAAGAAGATAAAGGCCATAACTGTAGTAACATAGAAATCTTCAGAAGAATTCGAGGAAGAGAAGAAGATTTCTCAAAAAGAAGGTAGCAGTGTGCGTGTTATAGAAGAAGGTGCTTTGAAAAGAAAAGGGGAAATACTGGTGAGTGAGATTCCTAAACAAAGAAGAAGGTCAGATAGAGTTCCAACCGTGCGACAGCAAGTAGAAAAGCAATCCAGAGAGATGAAACAAGTTGAAAACTCTGAGTTGCGCCCACGTGAAGCTACAAGATCTCTAGTATCAATTTTACGAGAAGATGCAGCCAAACAGGCTAAAAGATTGAGAGAAAAAGGAAATTGGAGTCTGAGAAGCAGAAGCAACAATCTCAAAAGACTCCAAGACTAATTGAAGCTCAACAGAAGGAGAAGGTTAGTCAGAAGAAAACTACTCCTACTGCTGAGGAGGTCAGTGAGAAGAAAATTACTCCTAGTGCTGAGGAGCTCAGTAAGGAGAAAATTACTTTTACTACTCAGGAAATGAGTTTGGTGAATGATAATCCTATTTTTGAGGAAGTAAGACAAGAGGAAGTTATTCCTACTGCTGTTCCAACTGATCAATTTGATGAACTCAGTTTGGTCCCAGCAAACACAGCTTCACAATCAGCAAATGTAAGTCAGGAAAAGGATACATCCATGGTTGCTCAAACAGATGCGCGAACAGAATGTATAAAGGAACAGGTTAACTCTCTTCCACTTCTGAGGAAAGAAGATTTGGAAATCAATGTGTTTGAAGAAGTGGAACCTGTGAAGACGAAGAAAAGTAATTCGATAATCATCAAGGAAATACCGAAGAGAATAGTGAAGGTACACTTCAAACCAATCTTGGTGAATGAAAGGTCTATGCATCTGTTGAATGAAGAAGAGAAAAGATTCTATGAGCATTTGAAGGTGATTGGGAAAACACCTTATCCAATAAAAATGTCGAAACAGCCTCTCACTATCTTACCAATTTTAGAAGATACTGAGATAAAGGTTGTTCCTGATATTTAACCAAGGCGTCCAATTGAGCAAAATGTTGATAAGGGAAAAATGAAGTTATACCCAGAACCTGCAATGGATGATATGACAACAGATGAAATCGCTAAAGAAGTGCGTCTTATAGACGAAGCGTGTTTTGAAGCAGGGTATGTGGAAAAGAGGATAACAGGAAAGTTTATCTCTCATCACATATCAAGAGACCCAAGAACGAGCGGTAGTCGGTCAATGATCAATGATCCAGTTGGGGGAGAACTTATAAAAGGTCAGTTCAAGAGAACAAGGGTTGGAGACATGGTATGCGTAATTGAGCTTGTTGTAAAGGCTATTTTACAACGATGACCACTATGGCAAATTTCTTCAGTTGAAGAGATTCTGCGCTTTGTTGGAGGCCCAGTTCCACGTCTACCAGTCCCTAATGACCTAAATCTTCCTGAACCCTACCTACCTGTTCAACCTCCTGCCCTACAAATCGTTGAAGCTAGTGTTCCATCTTCAGACACATTCACTACTACAGTTGCTTTTGAAGAAGAACCACAAAAAGCTGAACAACCGACTACAACGCCTAATTTACAGGCTCAAGTAGATAAGCTACAGAAAGATGTTAAGAAGATGGAAAAGATGCTAAAGAAGCTAATGAAGCATTTTCGGTTATAATCATTTTTGATTAATAACAAATAGGGGGAGAAGAGAAGAGGAAGTTAACAGGGGGAGAAGAGAAGAGGAAGTTAACAGGAGGAGAAGTGATCAGAAAAAGAAGAGAAGAAAATTAAAAGATAGAGACAGTGAGAAAAGAAAATTAAAAGGAAGAATAGAAAATTAAAGATTTTTACCTTTGTACTTTTTTATTGTATTTTTTGGCTATAATCTGTAAAGCTTTTCATCTTTCTAATATAGATATTTGTTATCATAAAAAAGGGGGAGATTGTTAAGTCAAAATGACTTTACGATTAATAATTTTGATGACGAACAAAAAGTAGATGAATGAAAAGCAGACGGAAGCTATTCGAAAAGCAGACGAGAGCCAAGTACAAAAGCAGACGGAAGCTATTCGGGAAGCAGACGAAAGCCAAGTAGAAAAGAAGACGAAGCAAAAGCAGACGGAAGCTATTCAAAAAGCAGACGAAGCCAAGTAGAAAAGCAGACGGAAGGAAAAGCAGACAGAAGCAAAAGCATACGCAAGAGAAAGCAGACGCTAGAAAGTAAACGAAAGAAAGAAGAAGGAAGTTTCAGTTTGAGTTAGTTACAGAACTTAACTAAATAACCGTTTCTTTAAAGAATCAAGAAACAGTTATCAAGAAGCAGTTGAAGACGAGTGAAACATCTGAGAGAAACTATTGTGCGAAAAAATCTAGAACAATATTTTCTGTAACAAAGCTCGAAACACTTGTTAGTGTGAAAGTGATTCAGATAGCCTGAAGAAGCTAAGAGTAAAAGAATACTGATTGTAGAGAGACCTGAAGAGGCTCAGTGAAAAAAAATACTTGTAAAGTTTTCAGAGATAGCAAAATCTCAGATAGTCATCTGAGGACTGGACGTAGCCATTCATGTAAACAGTAAAACAGAGCGTATATAATGTGTACTTTTTCTGACTAATTTAATTACTTGTTATCATGAAAAAGGGGGAGATTGTTAAGTGAAAATGAGTTAACGTAGATAATTTTGATGGACAACAAATAATAATGAAAAAGAAGCAAGTAAGACGGAAACAGAACAAAAAAACAGACTAAAGGAAGGAAGCTAAAAATTAGACGGAAGAAAAAGCAGACGAAGCGGGGAAATAGGAAAAGCAGACGAAAGCGCGGAAATAGAAAAAAGCGGACGATAATACTGATACAAAAGACACAGGAAAGAAAATCAGATGCAAGGAAAAGAAAATGAGACGGAAGCGCAAGGTGAAAAGGATTACACGGAAGAAAGTGAAACGCAATAGCGGATACCACGTCAGAGATGGAAATGAATCTGCCTTGTCGACTTTTTGTGTGAATTCTCAACTATTACTCTTACTGTTTGATACATGCACTTAGAGAATGAATTGCAAATTGCAATACTTCATAATAGAGATTTTCAATAGTTCGCAGGAAAAGAAAGTTTTTCAAGAAGAATAATCGGAAAACATTAGACAATTCTTTCCAATTTGGGTTTTTTTCTACTCCGACGAGTGTTCGGAGTTGATTTTGCATCTGATTGTGTTGTACATTTGATATCGCTGATCACCTTATCACTCTGTGACGTCGCATTGTATTCATCATCGCAGAATCTTTTCTTAAGGCATTGTTTAACTGACGAAGAAGATTAAGGAATTTTCTCTAAAAATTTTAAAATTCAGCATATATTAGGCATGTCATATATAGTAAGATTACTGGGAAATAAATCGTACATACAGGAATAAAAAAGATGATGTTATAGATGAAAGGAAAACGAAGGAGGAATAAAAAGGACCTGAGATTGTCGAAGGTGTAACTTCATGATTGGTATTTTGATCGCACCTTGAAGGAAAGAGGCAAGGAAAATTATAACCTCATTGTAATACTGCATAGTTCCAACGGCGGTGAAGTTTAGAAGTTTTTCAGCTAGGTCGCCGAAAATGGAAGCCGTGATAGTCCCGATTTCGTCTGTCAAGTCCATGTCATATCGGCACCTGTACAATAAGGTGAGAATAGTTAAAAAAGTAAACTGCTGATGCAAAACATACACAGGTGACATGGGAATGGAAAATTTGAGGGAAAATTTAAATATGCATACGGAAGGAATAAGCAAGAAATCGAAGATTGCAAATAGAAGGGATAAATCGTGGTTCAGCTGTTACTCTTTTTTTGCAATAATTACAAGTGAACAAAACTCCACACGCAGCAGCTGTAGACCGAAAGCATTTGTTGCATGCTATATACCAGTATTTTTGTAGGATGTATTGAAAGGAAATTTTGGCTTCAATCCATGATATCTAGGGTAAAACCGATAAGAAGATTTAGAGGAAAAAGTTTGAAATTATATATTGAACAGGAATATGAAGACGTGATTACCTTGGGGGTAGAATCTAGAAACATGATCTTCGTAATTTTTTGCTGAGATCCAGAAGATATATCAGGATTATATCTGAAATAAGACTGCTGATCGATGTGCTTTTTAATTTCGTTGTTATTTCGTCGCGCCCTGTAACGTGATAATTGTATAAATGAAAATGTCTAGAATCTTAAAAATTGCTATATAATTTGTAACGTTGTATGTAACATAATGGATTACCAATTTTTAAGATCTGCAACTTCTTGTATTGGTGGATCAACGAGGATCGCTGAGTCGAACCACGTTGATAATGCAACACCTAACATTTGAAAATGAATAGTTAAGATAGAATAAAAAGAGACAGAGTAAAATGTAATATTAAGAGCAAGGAATAAATACCGTTGTAGAAGTTGACTTTGAGCCTTGTGCAGACAATAACTGGATAAGAGTGAAGCGATTCCGCAATTTGTTGGCCTTCGTTGTCAACAAAAGAATTCCACAGTGATAGTATCACTGTTTGTTGCCTGATGAGAAACAAGAGATGTTAGAAAAATGCGGAATTTTTTTTCACTGTAACGCAAAATATTAACGAAGACAGAGAGTGAGAATTACTCTTTGTTCATGATAACAAATTTTTGCACAATTGAAGC
>JANIJF010000005.1:44022857-44043077 GCA_024520955.1 Erythroxylum bequaertii
AAGAATCAACTCAATCGGAGCTCCACAGCTCCCGAATTTCTCAAAATACTGAACCATGTTCAGAAAATTATCTAACTTATCTCAATTTGATTTCCATCAATCATCCTCAATTTAATCTCAAAAATTCATAATTCTCCATGGACAGATAGAGGACAGTCTTAGGAATCCAACGCTTCAAAAATCGGATCAATCGGATGTCGGACGGAAAAGATATTAGCAAAAGAGTGGAGGAAAAAGCAAATAAACAAAAATCGGTGTCGCACTGTAGCAGCCGGCTCGCGATCGCAACCCGAAGAAAACCGAAGGCTCACGAGTGCGACAGATCGCCAGTGCAAGCCTCAGCTAAAAAAAACCATTTGTGATCGCGAGCATCTCGCGATCACGAAATGGCTGACTTCGATTTTCCTTTCCCTTTGTTTTGTTTTTCACTAAAACTTCAAAAATTCATAACTTCTGATCCCCAACTCCAAATTGAACAAATTTGGTATCATTGGAAAGCTTAAAGGAAGCTCTACAACTTCCACGAAGAACTCAAAAATCAATTTCATCACTAAAAGGGTCCAAAACCCAATCAAACTTTCTATCCAAATTAATAAATCCCTAAACAAGGACTTAACTTTGAAAATTTCTATCTTTCAACTCCAAGGTCCAAACATGTCATATTTTATATCAATGCAAAGATCAAAATGAAACCTACAACTTTCATAAAGGACAGAGAAATCAGTTTAACCTCTAAGTGAGTCAAATTTCAAATCAAAGTTTCTGTCCTATACTTGTCATCTCATAACACATTCAAACTTCAAAATTTCATATCTTCTAGCCCCGATATCGAAAAATATCAATCTTTATGGCTACAGAAAGCTCTCTACAAAATCTACAAGTTTCATGTAGGTCATTTTCTCAAATGTTGCCTAAATCAAAAAGTCAACTCTTCATCCTCAAAAAGTCAAACTTTCTAATTTCTTCAATTCTCACACATTTTTCACACTTCGTCTCTTTATTTCTTGATTTTCAACTTCCTTTTCATAACCATAACGAATCTACTCAAATCTAGAAGCCATCAAAACTAATTAATTCTGTCCTCATTAATTTTCGTAAGGCACAAAAGTTCGAGGTCCAACAATATAGGTGGGATGTTTAAGCTTTTCTTCACGAAAGGTCCCATTTACAACTTCGACAATGCAAAGAGAAGTGACATTGTCAAATTTGTCAGATTCTCTAAAGGAATGTTAAAGGAAGGTGTGTACTTTGCTCCAACAACATTTGAAGTTAGGTTTACAATTTTGGCACAAACTCCTGAAGATATTGAATAGACAATAACTGTAGCTGCAAAAGTTTCCAAGCAAATTTATGGTCTTTATTTGTGCTATGTTGCTATTCTATTATCACTTTCAATTCTAGCTCTTTTTTGTGTATTGCTTTTTTTAATTTTACACAAGCATTTTTTTACAGATAACTGGAATGAATTCAAGTTCAGTCAAACTAGTGAATCAAAATCAAATGACCGGATTAAATTCAAGATGGAATGTAGAGGAATACTTGAGGCCTTGAAGAATGAAAACTCTTGGGACCCTCTCTCAGAAGTTTTACGTCTTTAATCCGTTATCAATGGTCAATATACTCAGTTGTTGCTGGGACTTACTTTTATATTATTGTACTTATACTATCAAAATGTCTGCCATGGGTTCTCTCTTTTTCACTGTAAAGATTCATAGCAGTACTATTATCACTCCATTTCCTTCCCCACAAGTTAAAGTACGAGTTCAGATCATCTGTTCAATTTTTTCCTGTCCAATTTTGTCCAATAAAAAAAAGACGTCGTTTTTGTTTTAAATTTTAAAAGCACGTGCTTGGCTTCAGACAGAGGAGATGAAAGCAAAAAAGCCAAGCCGCCTTGGAAAAAGAAACATCACATCAAAGTTATGTATAAATGTTTATTATCTAGTTGGATCTCGACAGTTGGTTTTACAAGATTATTATTAAAACATGATTATTTGTTGATAAAATTTATCCCATTATATTATAATTTACAGACATAATTAATTTTGTCTTTGATATTAGGTGTATATTTATTTATACAGTATTATTTATTAACAAAATAATAATGAATTTTCTCCGGAAAAGTTCAAAAAAATTCCTAAATTTCCATAAAATAGAAAACACACAATGGATCACCCAAAATAATTTTTCAAACACAATTACCACGTTATCCACAACACAATTTCATTAGGCACAAATACCGGGAATGTCATGAATGCATGTACAGTTATTTTCATGTGCACAAATTTCACTGTTCACAAATACTAGTATGCATGAACAATCTTAATTAATCCCAATCACTTTTCCAAATTACTATTCTACCCTTCCCATATGAGGTGGGATGTTACATAAGACTTGCAGGAAAAATGTTCAAAAAGACTTATAAGAAAGAGAAGGACTTCACTATGTAAGATTTTTTACCCATATCCTAATAGGCTAAAGTTTCTATTAAGGACCAAGCCCTTGATAAGTTCTAACAAAGTCATATCATTCTTGACCACCTGCCCCAAATTCTTCTCAGGTCATTTTTTTCCTCCTACAATCTCTATGTACAATCTTCTCGCATCTTCTCATTAAATGTTGGGATGTCTTCTTTCAACATGTCAGAACTACCTAAGTCTTGTATTTCTTAATTTTTTGACATTATTAGTCTCTTTTACTTTATCTCTTATCATTAGATTCTTAACCAAGATATTGGATTCGACAATCCAATAAGTTGATCTATTTACTAGAATGTGATAAAGAAATTCTCAATACATTTGCATGCCTACAAAAAACAATGAGATTTGGTTAGAGAACTATGTGCAATGTTGAAATTATTTTATACTACAACTAAGTTGTCTTCGGGAGCAAGATATCCAACTTCACACTGTTGTTTTAGCATTATGTGTGAGATAAAGAAAACTTCATTTGATTGGATTCTTGATTTCAATAAGGTTATTCGGGTTATGACATAGTAGATGATAGAGAAGCTGAAATCTTATTAGTATATGGTTGGATATATTATTGCATTCTTATTTGTGCTGAGCTTGAGATACAAGATAGAGGAGGTTAATTTTATATAATGTGTTGTATGATGATCGAGCTCAAGAGCATATAGATGTCATTAACAATTTTGATATAATTTGTTTAATGATTATCAATTCATAATGGACAAATTTTGGAATCGGATAACAGTAGTTCAGGTTGTTCAACTTCAGCTTCAGTTTCAGGTTCGTGCTCATCTTCTAGGAGCAATTTGTTGCTTTCACTTACAGAATTCATGAAAGAAAACAGGGTTAGGACTTTGTACAATATGATGAAATAAGATAAATATTAAACAAAAGATTGTGTGGTCGAAGTTGAAGGCGTGTAATTCGATGTTTTATTATAGTGGAAGAGTTGTGTAAATAATTTTTTGATCATACAAATAAATTTTATTAACAATTCCATCATCTACTGTTGCTTCAAAGTTTACTTTTAGCACTGGTGGTTGGGTTATTATTCCTCATCATGCTCGACTTTATCCTTGTACTGTGAAAGCCCTTATGTGCTCGGAGTTGGTTAGATGATGAAGATATTGAAGGTAAACTTTTTTTTGGTATATCAATTTTGTCTATTTTTTTATAGTATTTACCTTATATATATATATTTGTATATTAATACAACCATATGTACTAATATGGAGGTGACTTTTCATCCACATATTCATACTCATCAATAAAGTGGACATTATTTTGATAAAATATTCAATGACGAAGGTATATTCAATTATGTTTTTAATATTCCTTTAATTTTACTATTAAAGTACTAAATATAATATTTTAACATACAAAAGAAGTGATGCAAACTATTAACGATTCTAATTACAATGATTAGTTGCTTTATCAATCTCTCTAGTCTTCACTCTCTTCAATCTTCAGTCTTCAGTCTTTACTCTTAGTCTCTCACAGTCCTAGAATCCTAATCCAAAACATTATTTCATGATTTTATCTTGATTTTTTGTAAATTGTATCAATTAAAAATTTTGGATAATCATTTTTTAAAATTATGTCATCAATTAATAAATTTTATTCATAGCTTTAATTAATTGAATTGATTACTTTCATTATAATCTTTTTCTTTTATTTTCTATAATCTTATCCTCCTTTATTATTGAATTTGGATTTATCTTATTAATTTGGCAAATATGTGTATGTTTTACATATTTAATCATTATAACATCTCAATTTTTGTTAGTCAATTGAAATTCATAACTTTAATTAATTGAATTGATCACTTTAATTTTTTTTTCATTTCCTGTAATTTTATCCTCCTTTATTAATGAGTTTGGTTTCATCTTATTCATTTTATCAATATATGTATGTTTTATATATTCATTCATTATAATATCTCAATTTTTATTAATCAAATGAAATTTGTAACTTTAATTAATTAAATTGATCACTTTAAATATTTTTTTTTCATTTCCTAAAATCCCATCCTCCTTCATTAATGAATTTTGTTTCATTTATTTGTTTGATCAACATGTGTATGTTTCATATTTCATTCATTATAAAATCTCAATTTTTTATTAATCAATGGAAATTCATAGCTTCAATTAATTGAATTGATTACTTTAATTATAATCTTTTTTTCTTTCATTTCCTATAATTCTATCCCCCTTCATTAATGATTTTGTTTTATCTTACTTATTTGATCAATATATGTACGGTTTATATATTCATTTATTATAAATCTCCATTTCTATTTATCATTTGAAATTTGTAATTTCAAATATGTGAATTGATCAGTTAATTATAATTTTTTAATTTCCTGTAATCCTATCCTCCTTCATTAATGAATTTGATTTCATATTATTCATTTGATCAATATATATATATATTTTATATTCATTTATTATAAAATCTCAATTTTTATTAATTAATTGAAAATTATAACTTTAATTAATTGAATTAATCACATTAAATTTTTAATTAAATAAATTTATACTAAAATTTCAAAAATAAAAATAAAAAGTCAGGCCAGCCCAATCAAATACTCAACCAAATTAGTTGACAAGGACTAAAAGCAATAACATATTATGCTTTACATGTGTTTTTTTTTTTTTGACGAAATATGCTTTACATGTTGTAAGTGTAATAATTAATTTTTTCTCAATTTACCATAAGCTGGTGGTATTGCTAAAAAAGAAATACTAGCCTAAAGTACTTTTACCATAATCAAAATTTTCATTTGAATCATTATTCGAATATCTAATGAAACACAATTTTCTGTAGAGGAATAGAATAAACCTAAGATCATGAATGTCATTTAAATATCACAGGATACGCTTAGTTACTTGTAAACGAGACTATAGTGGTAGTTCATAAATATGTTCATTAAGCTAAATCTATAAGAAATTTTCAGCCTTGTACAAGTGAGAATGGCTACTTGAATCCACAAGTAGCCATTCTCCTTTCCTTTTCAATTTTGGACCTACCTCCAAAGGGGTTCTTACGAGTTTCTAATTTAATTTCTTTAAAAGTTCATCATCATATAACTTTTGAGTTAAAAAATTTGTCATCCCTTTGAACCACTTCAACACTAAAGAAATATGACATTAAACAAAGATTATACATGCATGTCAAACTCCTGCATTATAGTCTTTTGTAAGCTCAAATCATGTTAAAACTATTGCCTGTAATTTACAGCATCAATATATAGGCACACCATTAAAATATTAGTAAAATTATTGATCTTCACATATAACGCACCATTAAAATATTAGTAAAATTATTGATCTTCACATATAACGCATGCTCTAGGGGACGTTTGCTGAAGCCGATCTTAAGAAAGAAAGAATCAATATTCTTATTCCTAGATCTTGGAGCTTGTTTAGGCCATATAAAGCCTTCTTAAATATGAACACTTTATCCTTACTGCCATGCTTTATGAAACTAGGAGGCTGTTTAACAAACACCTAGCTTCTCTTTAAGTGAGTCATTTAAAAAAACTGACTTAGCATTGATTTAATAAAATTTTCTAATAATTTTGTCTAATAAAACAATCATTAATATGATGGTTTTCAATTGAGAAACCAAAGAGAAAACCTCTTAACAGTCATACCTGTTGTTCAAATCCCTTCGCCCGCTAATCTTACCTTGTGTCTCTCCACCTTACTATTTAATTTCACTTTTATTTTAAAAACCCACTTCATATTAATATCTTTATGACCTTATGAGAGATTAGTAAGCACCTATGCATTATTTCTTTTAATTGCTTTAATATCCTCACACTTATTTACGATTTTGAACCACTATGTCATGGGTTCAAATTTTGTAAAGAAATCAAAGTGTGCCAATTCTCTATCATCATCATCTTCATTAGGACTTACCTTATAATCTTGTAAAAATATTGGTTGTTGATGATGTTGTCAAAGCCTTAATTTTAGGTTCTGAAAAAAAAAAGTAGATATCACTTTTGGGCAAAATTTAACGTGGCTTTCCCATTTGTTTTAGGCACTACTGCTTCTTCTTGAAGAAGAGAAATAACACGTTTTTTAGGATGACTTCATTCCATTCCTAACCTTTTTATTTAGCAAAAAGTTACATCTCGACTAACACTTTCTTTCTTTCTGATAGGATTAAACAACTTGTACCCTCCGCACATATAACTAATGAAGATAGTTTTCTTTGCTTAATCCCCTAGCTTTTTCTTATTTTTACTAGCATATAAGCATAAGCAATAGTACCAAACATTTTTACATGCTTCGCATTTGGCTTGACACTGCTCCAATCTTCTATAAGGATGAGATTTGAGATTTTCTTTGATGGAGATCCGTTCAGAATATAAACAAAACATTAGAGACCTTCACCTTAAAAGGAATTTGGCATTAACCTGGCCCTTAGTATTTTTCAAACCATGTCTATAATTGTAACATCCTGTTTTCCCTATATTAAGGGTTAGAATCCTAGAATACTAAATATTAGAGATATTATTGAGAAATTAGGAAATGCATTTCATGCTCATGTATAATATTAGCATGCATACACGTGAATTTGATAATTGCACACATTACAATGACTGTACATGCACTCATTTGACATTTATCGAGTATAGTTGACCTTAATTAGTTTATAAATGTGATTATATTGTGAATTGTGGATATTATATGTCTTGAAAATTAATTTGGTGAGTAAAATTATTGATCTAGAATTTTTGGTAAATTTTAGGAAATTTTGAGAAATTTTAGACTAGGAAAAGTACCAGGTGGCAAGACAATTGATAAATTGTAATAGAAATAAGTGACAAATGGTAGTAGAAATATTGACAAGTGGCATAGAAAATTGGGTGACAAATGGCTTGGAGATTTGGAGACAAATAGACTAGATGTTAAGAGACATTAGTTAGCTTAAGAAAATGATTTATTAATTTGGTTATTTAAGTGGTAATTGTCATAACACGTGTCATGACACTCACCAAGCATTTGTTTACCTTTTTAAACCCATCCCAAAATATTTACATTTTGAAAGACCATCTTTATTTTTGTCTTTCACTTTTGACATATGCTCTCTTATTCATCTTTTTCATTTTCTTCACTCACGAACATCTTACTCTTACCCTCATCACATTGAGTTCTTGCTATCCTTCACTTTGTTTCTTCAAGATCCTTATTATCTCTTCATTTTGTAACTAAATACCTAACTTACTCCTCCTTGAAAGATTGATGATCATATAATGCTTGGAAAGCTGGCGTTTATGTGATTTTGAAGAAGCTTGGAGTTTTATCAAGTAAGTTATACATTAATCTTCATAGATTGTTTAAATATAAACATATATGATGATAGTTTAAAGGTGAAATGATCATGATAGTGGAGTTAAATATATGTTGTAGCATGGATGAGGAAATAAGTAGGTGTATGTCATATTTTTGTGTATACGATAAGTGCAGGAAAATGATGAATGAATGTGTATGTTGTGTTCTCTTTTTGAGAGTATGAAAAGCATGGATTATAATTTGTTATATGGATGAAATAGATTGGTATTTAAGGTATAATGAAGGTGAAATTTTTTCTTCAAAAAGGTGTTTGAGAAATGTTCTTGAAGTGAGAAGAAATAAGATTTATGTATGATAGTAGATGATGAATATTATGTTCTATTTTTGTATGATTGATAAATAATGGTTCATGGATGGTTTGATGGATGTTATTGAGTTAAAAACATTGAGGTGAGATGAAGAGGAAATGATGTAGAGTTGATGAACTATACATAAGATGGTTTGAATGTAACATATAGGAGTTGAAAATATGGAAAAGTGAAAGAAGAATTGCTGGAATATGTTAGATGTAGTGTTTTCACAGAACATGCATCTGTCTTTTAGTCATATCTTGATTTGTAAATATTCAAATGGGATGATTTTAATTTTTGATTAAATTAATGACATATGGCTACAATTTTCGTGCAGGAATTGAATTTTAATTCTGTCTCTAAGGGTTTTGAAATTTGGCTTAAACTTGAGTACATTGTGTTGTCGCCCTCCCAAGCAGCACTTGTTTAACGCCATTAACTCGATGTTTCGTTCATATTTACCATCAACCTAGGTTTATAATTAGTGGCTTGCTTCCACTCTTTTCTCCACATAGAGATTTAGTAGCCTATGAATAAACCATATGTTGAAAGATAATAATAAGGATATAATTTATTAAATTAAAAAATCCAATTAACTCTATTAATGCCCTTTTTTTTATAACAAATTGTCAATAAAATAAGGAATAATAAAACTCCTTGAATCTTTAGTTGACTCAAAAAGTTAGTCTTTTGGGACGTGGGATTCATTTGTACTCAAGGTGACTACTAATAATTCATCAATAGTTTCCCTTATTTGGCTCCTCCTCCTGTTCTTTCTCAATCAACTTTGTCCTCTCTTTTACTTTCTCTTCTTAGATACAGTCTTCCAACTTTTCTTCTTCCTCAATAATCTTTTGCTTGGCAGTTAGCTTTAATTGTGGCAAGACCTTCTATTATTATATTTATAAGACACTCTTCTTATTACTGTTTTTGTAAAGATTTCACTAAAGCGTAATCATTCCACCCATCAGCATAAGAGTTGTTCCACTTTGAATTATAAGTAACCTTGTATGGTGTACTCTAAGGCTAGTTTCATATGTAATATGGACGCTCCCATATATAGTTTGGTGCTCGACATTTATGATTGTAATGGTTACCCCTACAATGTCATAACACAATATGGATATCAATTGAGCTTTTAAATACATGTTACCATACCTTTCATTCCAAGTTTGTGATGTTGTCATATATGATGGCATATTATAACTCTTATGAGGATACTGTCCTCTTCATCCTTCCATTATAGGTTGTAGCTATAATGATGAACCTTAAATCCTAACATTAACCTACAAACATATAGTCAAAATAGATAAGATCAAAAGATAAATAGATGAATAAATAAATAAAAATAAAAATAATGGTTAGATTAATAAAAGCTAGGGTTTCCTAATATTAATATCCCCAACAATGGTGTAAAAAAATTGATTGAAAATTATTTTACTTATAAGATTTATAAGTTTTAATAATAAGTGCACAGTGTAGCTGTAGCTAGTACTGGCAAGTATAGGTCGATCCCGCAAAGATTGTAAGTACTAGCTAGTATTAACCCTTTTTTATTACCTAACTGCCAAATTAGATAGTAAATTTACTTGAAAATCAAAGAAACAACCTAAACTAAAGTTGACACAAGAGTAAACTCAAATAAAGAAAACACTAAGAAAATTTAATATCAAATAAATAGTATATAGGTGATGAATCCGCCTAAGAATTTATAAATACTAACCCTTTTATCATGCAATTAAACTATTGATTATTAAACGGTAGAAATTCCTATCTTATGTTAATATCTTTCTCAAAACTATTAACAACTAACCCTCAGTTGATTAACTAAAATCTCTTTTTAGTTAAAAACCCCTAAGATTGCATTATTGATTTATGAGTTTCGTTATTAGGTTTGAATCTAATTCAAAAGATTTATGTCAACGTATCTCTAGATTTGCTATAGTAGATCTATTCACAAAAAAGGATTTACCAATCTTAATCTCAATCATATGAAATCAAATAATGGACTAACATTTTGAATATATCAGTTCAAGACTATAATGCATACTTGAATCACAATAAATCAATCAATAAAATTGTATTGAATAAAAGATTAAATCATATTATCATCACAACTTAGGGTTCATCAAACCTAGGCACTAAACAATTTAGTTTCTACACATAGAAGAAAAAACCAATAACAAATATTCAGAAGAACAAATAAAAATCAAAGAATTTATATTCTATATCTCTTTTTTCTCTAATGAATCTTCACGCAATTTGGATTGAATAATGCTCTCTACCAGATCTTGTAACATAATCTTTATGTTTTCTTCGTCCTCTATTCAAAATTGCCTCTTCTCTGTGTTTCTTAACATTAAAAAATGCTTTTAATCTCACCCTTTCTTGATATGCCTTTGATAATATCCTTTTATAATAAAAACTAGGGTTTTTGGGATATACACTTACATAGTCATATAGGTGATATTGTATCTCCAAAAACACATAAATTTGCAATTTCACACAGGCATAGTGACTTACACAAGCAACATACATGATCGTATATGTCAATATATATATGGGCGTGTAACTCCACACAAGTAGGAATTGTGTTGGTAAAGCTCCATATGTTTACAGAGACTTACATAATCACTATACATGTTCATGTAAGTCAACAATTGCTTCAAATCTTCGTTCGGTGCCATAATTTCATCTTAATTCTTCTCCTTTTAGTTCATGAAGGCAATTATCACCCTAAAATAAAATTGAAGCAAAATAAGTACAAAAAAAATACTATCAAACCATTAAATAACAAGCAACACACACTAAATATGGGTGTATAAATATAGTCGAATAATTGTTTATCAACATTTTTGTATTATCCCTAAATTATTCATAGTTATTGTTCTATTAAAACTAAGCATTAATATTATGTAAAAGAACGAGCACACGTTATTTTTTCCCCTTATAAAGGAGGTAGTCAATCTCATAGATTAAAGTATGGAGATATCTAAACAAATGTGTAGATGCTTATTAGAGAACAAGTTCACTGAGCTGACACATATGAGAAATCCATTTATAATATTACTTGTACGTATATGGAAATTCTCATTGTGATGATTGTATAAGTGATCCTCTCACTTGAGATCTCCAAATTGTTATATTTTCATACTACTTATGGCATGTTCTAGTTAAAGATAACTTAGTTGGTAGTCACTGGATGTAACATAAACCATATGATAGTAGTTGAGTGATCAATATAAGATTCATCACCCTAAAGTAATTAGGGAGAATGTTTCATTGTTCTCGATTAGTATTGATTCAAGAAATCCTTGGACAAGGTAGAATGACACTTTGTAAAATAATTTATAAATTTCATTAATTGAATCAGTAACTAATGGTGGAGAACTAGCATGATTAAACTCTAAATATCATAGACATTAATTTCATACTCTATGTCTAATTAGAACATTGTATGATTAAATGATTAAATTATACGAAAAATATGCACGAAAAGACCAGTCAAAATTACTTTGACATTTTTAAATATTTGGGTGATCCTAAATTGTTGCTAGACAAAAAGCTTGATCATATAAATTATTTACATAGAAAATTATGGTTTAATTTATCTAAATATGATTTAGGGATATAATTTATATACCTCGCCAATATTTAGGAACCTAATTGTTCACACACAAAGAATAGGTTAAAGAGAGAAAAGATATTTTAATTAATTTGGACTTAATTGTAAAGTTTGAGAAATTTTATAATTAAATGTTAAATATTTAATAAATAAGGATCAATATGAGATATTAGTTCTTATTTAAGCTAAATTGGTATTTAATTAGAATTATTTGTAATTACAATTAAAGTTTAATTGAAATTAGAATTTAATTACAATTAAATTACTAAAATATTTAAATCCCATTATAAATAAGCTTAAGTTCTAAGAGAGCTAGCACTCCCTGTCCACCCTCTCTATAATAGTTACAGAGTTCTATCAACACGTTCTGTAGATACCATTAGAGGTCAGATATTTGTTCGACAACGGTGGTTGAAATGAGCCAATTTCAAAAACGGTTTGAGGGATACTACAAAAAAAAATCAAGCTTCGAAATAAGGAACAAACTATGATTCATGCTTTATTATTGTTTATATGTTAATCATTTTATATAATTTAAAGTGATCTTGGCTTTTGGGAAATCAAAATTAAAATGTTTTATTATCACTCTGCTACATTCAGGATCACATCTCACCCTTGATTTCCCAGTAATGGTATCAAAGCTGACTTAAATTCTATAACTTAATTAAAATATGTTTGAATGTTATTGATTATAATTATTTGATAGCAAAAGGTTTACAGGTTAAATTTGAAAAAGTTTCGGATTAATATTGATGAACCTCAAATCAACAAATTGGAAATTTGGGATTATAAATCATGAAAATTTCAATAACACATGAAAAATCTAGAAACTCGTAGCCACCTAATGTAAATGCTGTGAAAGTTCCTTGAAAATGAACTTTTTGATGATAGAAACAATAGAAAATAGAAAATCCCAAATTTTAAGGTCCGTTTGTTATTAAAAAATCATTTTATGCATCACATAAAAAAACGATCACCACTAGAGAAATCAGAGCATGAATCTATATATGCAAATCACATAATCATCTAAAACATAATTGAAAAACCAGAAATGAACATAAAATAGATCAATTTGACCAGGTTTGACTTAAAAAACTAGATTAGTCAATATCAATATGATTTTATGTCTAAATAACAACAAAACAACTAAATAATAATAATAATAATAAGAAGAAGAAGAACACTGACAAGGTAATGGATCATAGACAAAGGAAATAGGCTAACGCCCTTATTTGGTAGAAGAGTATAACACTCACCAATTCACTACAGTGATATAGTAGGTAAATCAACGAAAGAAGAGAAGAGAATATATGTAGAGAGAGGGAAAGGTCACCAAAACTGTGATTACATAAATATTTAAGAATATCAAAATAGTTTTGATCACTCTTTCTATATATGATTTTTCTATATAATTCAATCTCTTTGTCATATAATATTACGATTAGACATAGAGTATAGAGTTGATTTCTACTCTATTTTAGTTCAATCGTATTAGTTCTCTATCATTAGCAATTGATTCTATTTTGAAATTTGTAGTTATTTTGCAAAGTGTAATTCCACCTTAGCTAAGGAGTTTTTGAACTAATCGAGAATAATATAACATTCTCTCTAGTCACTTTAGAATGATGGGTCTTATGTTGATCACTCAACTACCACCATATAATTGATGTTATATCAAATGACTACCGATTAAGCTGCCATTGATTATATAGGTCATAAGTAGTATCAAAAGGTACCAAACCCTATATTAGATACTTTAGAGACAAACAAATATTGTTCTAAATGAAATTTTCATATGGGGTCAGTTCGGTGAACTTGTTATTTAACAATAACTTACACATTTGTTTAACTATCTACATACTTCAGTCGCAAGATTGAATACTTCCTTCATATGGAAGATACATAATATGTATTAGTTTTTTTACACTCTATTACTATCCAATTTTATTAAAAAATGACCAAAAACAATATAGGGATAATATATACATATAATATGAATCCTATAATTATAATCTCATCATAGTTTTATTTATAATGTGCATTTATCCCATGAACTTTCATATCTCACTAAACTACAACCAATTCATTGGTTGTGGAGTATAAACTAACACAAAGTAAACTAAAGGATAATCTCCTTGCTAACAACATTAATCAATTAAAACTAGGATAATCTCCTTACTTCTGATCTCTAGATCAGCTCCCACTAATACATCTTTGAGAGTAGAAACTTATGAGGAGAATACTAGAATTATCTACTAATTTATTAAGATACAAATATTCCAAAATAAAATACAATTATGACTCTTATCCATTATTATTTCTATTAAACTTCTTGTTCGATAGACACAACCTAGTATAAATCAACTTCATCTTTCCTAGTAGAAACTAAATCATAAGTTTCTTAACTAATATTATTATATTGGCTTATTAAATGCTTTCATATTACTAAAGCCAAAAACAACCCCCTTCTTTCTCTCAATTCTAAGTAGACTCTGTTTGACCTTTCTATACTGTACATCCCAAAATTTCGTTTTAGCATTACATCAAATCCTCTGTTCTACTTACTCTGTTTCATTAAATTTCATCCATACATTTATGTAGGGTCTACATAAATATGTGGATAAGATTTAATGGAACATGATAGAAACATCATAACCAGAACAGGAGATCTTATCCCTTTTAGCACACCGACGTTCTCCTTTCTAAGTTTCTTCGCTAGTTTGTCTTTTGGTATTTATAATTAGTTTTTTCTGTAGATAGGTACTGAGCAGTAAGTACCATATCGATCAGTAAATGATATAAAAAGTAATGTTCAGTACTAGCCTTATGTACCGGTCTGTTTCAGGTAGTACTGGCCGACCGATACTTTCACTTTCTCTCATTAGTTTCTCTCTCAGACTTTCACTCTCTCTCTTCTTAGCCATCGCCGCCAGTCACTCTCCGACCGTTCAGTGACCATCACTGCACCCCTAGTGACTGCCAACGCCTCCCGCCAGCCCACCACTGCCCTCCCGATTTGGAAAACTGAAATAGATTTTTGATTTTTTGGGTGTGTTTTTTGCTCTTAAATTTGAAAAACAAATTCATTGTATTTGGTTATTTGTGTATGTTTTGTGATGAAAATTGTTGGAAATAATTGGTATGTTTTGTGATGAAAATTGTTGAAAATTATTGGAATAAATTTTTTTGGAAATTATTGGAAATAAAATTTGTTTATGTATGTTGAAAAATAAATTCATTGCATTTAGTTATTTGTGTATGTTTTGTGATGAAAATTGTTGGAAATTATTGGAATGAAAATTGTTTATGTATGTTTTTGTAATTGTTGAATTGAAATTGTTGGAAATGGATTTGTGATGGTTGAAATTGTTGGTAGATGGAAATAGAATTGTTAGTTGTTGGAAAGACAATTGCTGGAAATGAATTTGTGATGGTTGAAATTATTGGTTGTTAGAAATGGTATTGTTAGTTGTTGGAAAGAAAATTGTTGGAAATTTTAAAATAGACATTGTTTATATATGTTTTGTGATGTTTGAAATTTTGAATTGAAATTGTTCAAAATTCTTGGAATGAAATTGTTGAAAATTATTGGGAATGGAAAATGTTGGAAATGGAAATTGTTTATGTATGTTTTGTAATGATTGAATTGAAATTGTT
Source organism: Erythroxylum bequaertii (assembly GCA_024520955.1). Lineage (NCBI taxonomy): Eukaryota > Viridiplantae > Streptophyta > Magnoliopsida > Malpighiales > Erythroxylaceae > Erythroxylum > Erythroxylum bequaertii. Next base: position 44,038,267 of record JANIJF010000005.1, read on the forward strand.
AGAAAAATCTATAAATGAAATTGTAGGAAATTATTGAAACTAAGAAATGAAAATTGTTAGAAATTGTTGAATATTGAAATTATTAATGTATATTTCATTATTTTATGAATTGCGAATTTGTGATGATTGAAATTGTTGGTTGTTAGAAATGAAATTGTTGGAAATTTGGAAATGGAAATTGTTTATGTATGTTTTGTGATATTTGAAATTTTGAATTAAAATTGTGAAAATTATTGGGAATGGAAAATGTTAGAAATAGAAATTATTTATGCATGTTTTGTAATAGTTGAATTGAAATTGTTGGAAAATGTTATAAATGAAATTGTTGGAAACTGTTGAAATTAAGAAATGAAAACTGTTAGAAATTGTTGAAAATTAAAATTGTTTATGTATATTTCATTATTTTGTGAATTGTAAATTTGTGATGGTTATTGGAAATAAAATTGTTGGTTGTTAGAAAAGAAATTGTTGGAAATTTGGAAATGGAAATTGTTTATGTATGTTTTGTGATGTTTGAAAATTTGAATGGAAATTGTTCAAAAATGTTGGAAATGGAATTGTTGAAAATTATTAGGAATGGAAAATGTTAAAAATGGAAATTGTTTATGTATGTTTTGTAATGGTTGAATTGAAATTGTCGGAAAATGTTAGAAATTGTTTATGTATGTTTTGTGATTATTGGAAATGAAAATTGTTTATATATGTTTTATGTAATTATGTTTGCTGAATAATTGAATTGTTAGTTTTTGGCTTATGGTGAATCGTGTTTGATGAAATTGAATTGTATATGATGTACTAGTTATATTATATAAGATGCATATACGCATTTGTGTAATGAAATTATGTGTTCTTTATTTTGATATATGTATTCATTTATTTTTGCAGATAAATGGAAGGAAGTTTAAATACTCCTGATCAAACTACTTCAGAAAGATACAATGATCTAGCTTGGGCTCATGCTGTATTAGTTTCCGGTATGAGGAACCATACTATTTGCTTATTTTGCAACAAACGTTTGAAAGGTGGAAGAATAACCTGATTAAGATCTAGATGGGGTTAAAGGAGATGTGGAACCATGTAAAAAAGTAAGTCATGATGTGAAGTGGCCGATGAAAACTTTGCTTAAAGAATATCATCATTAGAAAGATATAAGGAAAGGTTGAATTTTGAAATTGGTAGTGGAACTTCATTTGCTAGTTTTCGTGATGATTGTGGAAATGTTGAAGGTTGTAGTGGTAGTGTTCTATCCTAAGCCCAGTAAGAAGGTAATGTTACACCTGCACCTAATGCTAGCAAAAAAAAAGAAAAGAAGGCAGGTGACTAATTTTTTTGCACCATGAATAACTCTTAGAGCCCAACCTTCAATTCGTAGTGCAATGCAATCAAGAGAAGCGGCTCATAATGTTGATATGGCAGTAGCTAGATGGTGGTATGATACAAATTCATCATTCAATGCTTCACAGTCTTACTATTATCAACCTATGGTGGATGCAATAGCCTCTTACGGTTTAAGATACAAAGTTCCTTCGATTGATGACTTACGAGATAAACTTTTGAGTTGTTATGTTTATGAAACTAGAAGTTATTTGGTAGAAAGAAGAGTGAATTGACCTACTTATGGATGTTCAATCATATGTGATGGTTGGACAAATAGGAGACAAGAGCTTATTATTAAATTTTTGGTTTATTATACAAATAGCTCTATGTTTTTGAAATCTATTGATGCATCTGACCTTATTAGGAATATTGAGACTTTGTTTGCGATATTTGATGAAATTGTGAATGAAGTAGGACCAGAAAACATTGTTTAGTTTATTACTAACAATGATTCTGCTTATAAAGCAGCAGGAAAGAGGTTACAGAATACGTATAATTCTTTTTTGGACTCCTTATGCTGCATATTGCATTGATAATATAGTGGATCCTAGGTATTTTCCTGTTATTGATGAGACTATGTAGAAAGAAAAAATGGTGACTAAGTTTATCTATAATCATGTATGGGTTTTGAATTTGATGAGAAAGGAATTTACTAATAGTAGGAATTTTTGTCGTCCTGATGTGACAAGATTTGCAACAAATTTCTTATCACTTCACTCTTTTGTTTCGATGAAGAAATAGTTAAGACAAAAGTTTACAAGTAATAAGTGGGTTGCATCTTAGCATGCTAGGTTTAATGCTGGATTGAAGGTTTCCAGCATGATACTAGACGATAGAGAATTTTGGTTTCAATATCAATTTGTTATTCGAGTTTGTGAGCCTTTAGTAAGGGGCCTTCGATTGGCTGATAGTGAAGAAAAAGCCAACAATGGGTCATTTTTTGGATGCCATGGAAAGAGCAAAGGAAGCAATCAAGGCCAATTTGAAACATAGGCTTTCTTTGTATACGCCGTATCTTTCAATCATCAATGAGAGATGAGAAAGACAACTTTCTTCTGAGGCATTTTTGAATCTTAATGTATATTTCAGACCGGATTTTACAAAGAAAAATGAAGTCAGTAGAGAATTGTTATTTGCTATTATAACAATTGTTGGACATGAAATGATCCAAGATCTTTTAAGCTCACAAATTGAGCTTTATAAGTTCTTTTATGGGGATTTTGGATTATCGATTGCTATTTGACAAAAAACAAAACTTTCTCCAAGTATTAGCTATTTCTTTTTTCTTATTTGTTGGAAATTAATTATCACTTTATTTTGTTTGTAACACTACTTTTGTTATCTTACGATTTATAGTATCTTGGTCTGATTAATTCAGAAGTGGTGTTCCAGAATTGCAAAGATTTGCAATTCAGATTTTAAGTCAATGTGTGAGTATAATGAGTTGTTAACGGAACTGAAACACATTTGAATTCATCCATTCCAAGAAAAGGAATAGATTGGAGCACAAGAGATTGGATGACTTGATATTCGTTCATTAAAATTTAAAGCTTCGAGAAAGGTATGTTATTATTATTATTAATTTTGATATAATTTCTTATAATTTTATAATAATTAAATTTTATTTTTTACTAGGAGTCTTAATAGCTCAAGTAGTTCAATAGATCCAATATCTATTGATAATATTGATCTTCTTGCTGATTGGGTTTCCAAGGAATTAGATTTGATAAATGTGAATGACTTGGAAGATAATCTTGGAGAAGAAAACATTGACATGTCATTTAGTGCATTGAATTTGAATGATAACGATGATGAGACTCCTCTTAATAATGAAGATTTTGTACCAAATGATAACTGGGGTTAGTGTAGTTATAGCATATATCCTCCTGTAGATGATTGAATGAACTTCCAGATTTTTATTTTTCCTCTTCTTTTAATTTTACTTATGTTTGATATATATGTTAAATTCTATGTATATAATATAATTGTAAATATTTTTGTTACAAGTTTTACTTTTACTTGGTTGGTTTCTAGTTACGAACTCTTGTGGTAAATTGTAATCGTTTGAAAGTTAAGGAAATTTATTATTATTTTTATTGAATGTTTTGAATTTTTGATGTAATGATTATTTATTATACGATGAAATTGTAATATTTTAAATGTTTTATATTTTTTTGATTTTATATTTGTACGATAATAATTTTCTTTTTCACGTTACTTGTGGTTATTATTTATATGTAAAATATTTGAAAATTATTATTATTTCATATTAATTGTGGTTATTATTTATTATTATGATTTTTGGAAACAAAGTTGATGTAAACTTATAAAGTATACAGTACAATTATATAATATGACAATAAACTATTTTACAATTTCTAAAAAATTTGAGGGACTTTGTTTTGAAAGGTTTAAAGAGTAAAATATTTTTTATAAATTTAAAAAATAACCTAAAATAATATTCAGTATTAATTAGTACTAATATAGTAGTACGACTATTAATCTGATACGGAATTCACAACACTCCGAATATCTGGACCCTCGTACCTAAATGGTTTTCCAGTGACGAAGGCATGCATTTATTGTTCGTAATTTTATCGATGGAAATTTAAGATTTCTATGAAGATCCATGTTTTACTGCCATTTCTTACTGTTTTTAACATTACAAAGGTGGTGGTCCATGGGGCCGCAATCAAGAAAAAGCCAAACCCGCCAATTCACGAAAATGATCAAGATAAGATTATCAAAAGAGTTAAAATGATTCCAAAGTTCCTAAATTGTAAATATAAAAGTTTAATTTTAGCATAAAACAACTCATATTCTGGTATCTATGGTTGAATTCCTTTATTCTTTTACTCAGTGTCGGCCCTGGGCAAGGGCCAACAGGGCACCTGCCTAAGGCCCACTATGAGAGGGGACCCCTTTCAACAGCCCCTCTCTAAACTCAGAAGTATCCATTGAAGGTTTGGAATTATTTTATTATTAGTGGAGGTTTAAGAAGAACATGTTTTAACTTTTAAGCATCCAATGAGAGGAGCCCTACTTCAAGAGCCCCCTCTCTCTAACGTTAAAGTCTTATAGAGCCCCCTCTCTCCGACGTTAAAGTCTTAAAGTCATTAAATGACTTTAAAGTTACTTGCTAAGTCATTTAATGACTTTAAAGTTATAATTTAACATTATAGCATTTTTTATTTTTGAGGTAAAGGTAATTTTGTGGTCTTTGTGCTGATAAATAGTTTTGAAATATCTAAGTGTACTTTTACTTTCTAATTTATTTATTTTCATCAATATATGCATTTAAAGTACTCCAACTTAAAAATTAGCAGCAAAAAATTTTACGATTATGTCAGCAATGTCACAAGAAAGGTTGAATGGTTTAGCTATATTATGTATTGAGAATGATATGTTGGACAATATTGATCTTGATAATATTA
>JANIJF010000005.1:44082537-44096577 GCA_024520955.1 Erythroxylum bequaertii
TTAATTTTGTTTTATTTCAAGGTGCATTTTGGAACCAAATAGAAAGAACCGCAATAATTTTGGGATAAAAAGAGTTTAATTAGACGTTGACCCTAATTAGACGTGGCCTCATGCAACAACCAGAAGCTTAAAATGCAAAAGCAAGACAGCCCAAAGTGACGATGTTGGAAGGCTTGGTGAGGTTGCAAATTAAATGTCTTATTAACTGAACAGCTTGGAGAGCAAATTGGCCTAGCAAATTAAATTGAAGCAGTAGACGCTAGAGCCACAATGGAGCAACGTGGAGCAGGCGCAAAATCAACAAGGGATGGTTTGCATTTTAATTGTCATATCACTCATAGGACGCAAGAGCCAGAGGCTTTTTATTGTGTAATGGTGGCACATGCTATTAGTGGACTCAAGCTTGCGTCGTTTTGGAGCCAAATTAAATGAGAGCAAAATTAAAAATTGAAGCTGGCGTTTTAATAGCAAGTAACACGTAGAAGGAAGCAAGCAAGAGGAATTAAAAGAGCAGCTCACTTAATTGTCAACATCAACAGCTACAAAAACGTCGACGCACAAAGGAGCAGTGGAGACATCCAACGTACAGCAAGTGGCGCAAAAACAAAAAGATATGAGAGACACGTGGAGAAGGAGCGTTAACAGAGGCAAAAGCAAAATTAAATGAGGTAGGAGCAAGGTTTAATGGTCTAAAACAGTAGAAGAATTAGCTACAAAAGAGGCTCAACACAAGTTCAATAACAAAGGAGACCGGAAACCAAGATTTATTTCTATTGATTGTTAAATTCTCATTATTTTGTTTCTAATTATTTTTCAATTTCAATTTTTAATTAAATTTTGTTTAATTCACAATTACAAAAAACCCCCCCTTTTTATTGTGTAACTACTAACGTCTGAATTCCTCGTGGGAACGATCCCGACTTTCCACTACTACATTAATTTGTGTTGCAGGAAGTTAGATTTTTTTTATATTTGGTTGTAGGTGACAGCATTCACCACAGTGCCATAACCTTGAGGGGAGGAAAGGAGGTTGAAGGTCCCAAAAGAACCCCAACAAAGATTGCTACCGAGGAAGAGATCAAGAAGGAATTGGGAAAGGAAGAAAATCCCTCATCGAGCACGAAGTTTAATTTCAAAAGTCCCAATATTATTAAGATTAATCCTCTACCATTTTCAAGCAGATTGAAAAGATTCAAACAAGGAGGGGAAGGACAAAGAGATATTAGAGACTTTCTAAAAATTGGAAGTTAACATACCTTTGCAAGCACTAAAGTATGAAAAATTCCATAAAGAGTTGTGTACAAACAATGGGAAATTGCGGGGTGATGAAAAAGTGATGATGGGTGAAAATGTGTATGCAGTATTTAGAAAGAAGATGGCTGTAAAATGACAGGATCTAGGTATGTTTACCATTCCTTACAAAATTAGGAATACTGTGATCAATAAACTTATATTAGATTTGGGTGCTTCAATTAATATGATGCCTCATTCAATTTATGCTTCTTTGAATTTAGGTTCATTAAAAGAAATGAGTGTGATCATACAATTGGCTGACCGCACTAATATTTATCTTGATGGTGTGGTTGAGGATGTTTTGGTGCAAGTGAATAAGCTAAAGTTTCATGCAGATTTTTATGTTGTGGATAAGAATGATGACACTTCGTATAATCCGATACCTATCTTATTAGGGAGATCATTTTCTTAATACAGTTCAAACTAAGGCAGATGTTCGTGAAGGCGCTCTCACAATGGAATTTGATGAAGAAGTGATTCATTTCAAAATTTTTGATGCCATAAAACATCTTCATGATGATCATTATGTTTATTTGTTTATTTGATTGATCCTTTGGTATAAAAACAGTTTAAATTAAGTTGCAAGGATCGTTTGGAAACATTTTTGACTGAGGATATGGAGGAAGAAGCCAACACTGATGTTGATATAGGAGAAAAACTTTTGGAAATGATGACCACTCTAGAATCACTGGAAAACTCTCCAAAAAGGTATAATTTGACTTCTATAAAACTAGCTAAATCTCACCAGAAGTTGTTACATTCTCATATGCAGGCACCAAAGTTGGAATTGAATCCACTCCCTACACACATAAAGTATACTTATTTGAGAGATAAGCAAACTCTTCCAGTCATCATTTCAACAAAGTTGACTTCAAATCAAGAGGACTAATTGGTTCAAATGCCAAGAGAGCAAAAGAAGACCATCGGGTGGACTATTGTAAATATTCAAGGAATAATCCCCTATATTTGTATGCACCTCATTTTATTAGAAGAGGATACAAAATCCATAAGGCAAGCTCAACGTAGGCTGAATCGTCCAATAATGTAAGCTGTGAAGAAGGAGGTGTTGAAGCTTCTCGATGTGAGGGTTATCTACCTGATTTCTGATAATAAGTGGGTAAGTCCTATCCAGGTGGTTTCAAAGAAATCTAGGATCACCGTTGTGACAAAGCAAGAAGGTGAGTTGATTCCCACCCAAGAGCAAACTAGGTGGAAATTATGTATTGATTATAAAAAGTTAAATTATGTTACTCGTAAAGACCACTTCCCCTTCCTTTTATTGATCATATTCTTGAGAGATTGGCTAGTTATGACTATTATTGCTTTTTAAATGACTTTTCAGGTTATCTTTAGATCCCGATCGCACCGGAAGATCAGGAGAAGGCCATATTTATATGCCAATTCAGTATGTTTGCCTATCGAAGGATGTCATTCGGATTATGTAACACACCTGCCACGCTCCAAAAGTGTATGATAAGTATTTTTTCGAATATGTTGAGAAGATTGTCGAGGTATTCATGGATGATTTTAGTGTGTACGGATCTTATTTTAATAAATGTCTTCAAAATCTTGCCATTATCCTGGAATGATATATAGAAACTAACCTTATATTGAACTGGAAAAAAAATCATTTTATGATGGATCAAGATATAGTTTTGGGTCATACTTTGTGGTTGTCTAGATTTAGTCATTTTGGGGTTTGCATCATTTTATATATTCATTATATCAATTCAATGATGGACCCATCTTTCAGATTTTTAAATTTATATTTTATTTTAAGGTTGAAAAATACCAAAAGGTCCTTAGTTGTCTGTCTTCTTATTCCTATGGCTAAGTTAACTTTTCATTTTTATTTTACAATTAATTTTCAACCTTTATCCTTTCTCTCTTTTTTAATTAATTAATTATTTAAGTAAAATCTCTTATAAGCTTCCTTATAATTTTTTTAAACTCTAAGTAAACATTCTATAAATGTATCTCAAATGTTAAAAATAGGTTGATTTCTGTTTATTTATTTACAATTCTAGACAAAAATTTATTCCAAATCCAGTTAAACCCAAATTAAAGTAAATAAAAGTAAAATCCAATTAAAGAAATTAGTAACTAAATATAAATAATTATGGAAATATTCATAATTAAAATTTAAAAATTGGAAAAGATAAATAGAGAATAAAAATAAAAAATATAAATGGAATATAAGAAAATGGAATAGTTATGATCAAAATAATTTTAATGCAAACTACTCAAAAGAAAAATAATGTAATCATAGTTACAAATTTCATCTTATTCATCTTATCAACACCTGTAAGTTTTATATATTTATTCATTATATAATCTCAAATTTTCTTCATCAATTAAAATTTGTAACTATAATTAATTGAATTGATCACTTCTATTATAATCTTCTTCTTTTATTCATATAACCACAATCCAATTCATTAATGAATTTAGCTTCATCTTATTTATTTTATTATTATATGTAAGTTTGTATATATTCATTTATTATAAAATATAAAATATTCTTATTTTATTAATCAATTGAAGTTTTTTTTAACTATAATTAATTGAATTGATCACTTTAATTTTAATTTTTTTCATTGCCTATAATTTTATCATCAATTATTAATTAATTTAATTTTAAAATTAAAAATTTAAAAATTGGACTCACCTAAACTCAATCTAGACCAGGCCTTAGGCCCACTAATTTAGCTAGATCGCGACTCGGGCCTAGCCAGAGCTATTTTTTCCCTAAATGTATGTTCATATGGACATAATTTCATTTTTATCATATTTATTTTTAAAGCCCAAATTATTCTACGAATATTGACTAGCAATGAAATAAATAAGTATGGACAATGCTGGTGTGATATGCCCTAAACTTATATATGATGAAACAAACACACGCAAGAGGACAGGGTGAATTGTAAGTGAAAAAAAATTACCAAGCACTTCAAAATTGATAATATCCTCTTAAACAAAATAAGTCTATAAATAGAAAGGTCCTATCATTTTTTGAAAAGTTCCTATTAACGTTGAAAACAAAAGAATCTTATTTAAAAACAAAAGGAGTTATCAATCGAAAGGAACCTGCTAGTGCTTGCCTGTTAATTGATAGGAGCCTGTTAGCACTCAAAAGAAAGGAGTTTGTTAATCAATAAGAGCCTGTTAACGCTCAAAATGAAAGAAATTTGTTAATCGATAGGAGCCTATTAATGCTTAAAAACAAAATAAACCTCTTGCAATATAAAAATGAAAGGAGCCTATTGTAAAACCAAATGAGTTTTTTGAAAATATAAACTTATAATGAAAAATTTTAAGGCTAGGAAAAGAAAAAGAATGTAATAATCGATTTATACCGGTTCGACTTATAATAATCGATTTCTAATATTTAAAAGGAACGAAAGAAGGTGACAAATATGCATAGAAATCCACATGAGATGGAAAAATAGAGAGTTGGTACGTATACAATTGCTAAATCTACAATTGTTTTCCGTCTCCTTTTTCCATAGATGAGTTAAGATGGAAGAGAAGAAGAGTCTCTTTTCTCTTTCACCCATCTTCCATACTCTAATTTCTGTGGGACTGGAGCATATGCTACGTCATTTCACAACTGTGGTCAGTTTCTTTACGAGGCATATTTGATGCTGCTATAGAATCCATTTTCTTTTAAGCAGATTTTTCTTTTTTATGCAAACTTCGGAATCTCAATCTCATATTACAAGTATAATTTTCATCATTTTATATTCTATATTATTAGCCCAAGGTTTATCTTTAACGATTTTGATGATAAGTGATAACTTTATAATATTTCAAAATTTAAATTGAATTTATTTTTTTTATATAGGCAATAATATAATTCTTAAAAAAACTAAAATCATTGGATAATTGCTTCCTTTTTTACAAGAATTCTCTTTATGAACTTAGTTTCATGACATCCAAAAGGACTTTACTAATTCGACTAATCAGCTCCAAAAATCTACAACGACTAGTTGAAGAAAACGTCTACTTAAAGAAGAACTACTACATTTTGTGACATACACATAATTAAGAAATACCCTAGCAATATCAGTATTCTTGACAGTTATATTAATACTCTTTGTGCCTTAGAAAGTGAAATTACTCTATTGAGAGAGATTGTTAAATCCTTTATATATTTCTTGTTGATAGGTTGTAGAGTTTTGTTAAACACATCGAGTGTGGAAGGTTAAAGAATTTTAAAAAATATGTACTTATGAGCTTGGAGAGGCTCGCAAAAATTTACTAGATTTTTATAATGAAATACTCAAGTTTGAATACTTGGGGACTGGACATAAGCTTTGTTATAAGCTAAGCTAGTATCAATTGATTATTTCATTCTTCCTCTCTTCCTAACTTTTAAATTTTTGCATTATAAATTTGTGTTTCCAAGAGGCTCCTTCGATTTTATAATAGGCTGCTTCTATTTTTCTATCGTAAGAGGTTCCTGTCATTTTTTGACTGTTAACAAGTTTCTATCGATTAAAAGGCTCCTTTCGTTTTTGAGCATTAACAAACTCCTATCAATTAGCAGTCTCCTTTTCTTTTGATAGTAGCAAGCTCCTTTCAATTAATAAGATCCTTTTTTTTTAACATTAACATGATCTTTTCGAAAGTTAATAGGACCTTTCTATTTATAAGCTTATTTTTGTTTAGAAGGATATTATCCTTTTTAAAATATCTTGCATTTTTTTAACACAATTCACCTCTCCTTTTGTTTATGTTTGCTTTATCATTTGGTATCAGAGTAAGGATTCACATTTATTGTATTTTACAGCACATGATAGATCATGACAAACAATTTGAGAAGCCTTAAAGGAAAATCCATCTCAAACCCTTCTTATTTCAATAGAAATAACTACTTATACTGGAAAGAGAGAATGACCATCTATCTCCAATCTGCAGATATTGAAGCCTAGCAAGACATTAGAGTTGGAGCTACACTTCCTACTACCGATAACATAGAAGTATGGTCTATGTTGATAAAGGAAATGCATAGCTAAACGCTAAAGCAAAACATCATCTAATTTATGCACTATCTCTAGAAGAATATGAAAAGATGTGCTATTGCTCTACAGTAAAGGAAATGTGGGATAAAATTTAAGTCAACTTTAAAGGAATGAACGAGGTCAAGAAACATAGAATAAACCTTTTAGTACATCAATAGGAAATTATTAAAATAGGGGGAGACCATAGACAAATTCTTTGGATTCTTCAACAATAGTATCACGACTTAAACAACTTGAGAAAGATATATCCTAATGATGAACTCGTAACAAAGATTCTAATATCACTACTAAAGGAATGGAGACGAAAGGTGATAGTTCTAGAAACTACAGAGGATCTTGATACCATCTCACTCGACTGGCTAAGAGGAAACTTAATGATCTATGAAGCCAAGCTTAGATGAGATGAAGGATCCTCATACAAAAGAGGAATTACACTAAAGCAACTGATGAATCAATCGGTGATGAACACGACACTGAGTTGCAAATATATGGAGATGACGAATTCAATTTCATGGCCAAGAAATATGCTAGCTTCTATAAAAAGAAGCTGATGAAGAAAAGAGAAGGGAACAAGAAAATTGGAAATAATAGGTCCTTACCAAAAGGCAGTAACAATAATATCAATACATCAAATAATCTAATTATATGTTATCACTGCAAGAAGCTTGAACACATAAGACCAGAATGTCCCTTTCTTCAAAAGGACAAAACAAAGAATAGAAAACTCAAGAAGCAAGGGATGACTGTAGCTGGGTCAAATGAAGACTTTAAAAACTTCGAAGAAGAAGAGCTAGAAGAAGTTAGTAATATTTTCTTTGTGATTGAATCAAGAGACGATGAGGTATATTATTCTAACTCTGACATTGAAGTTCATGAATTGAGAAATGCATATCATGAATTGTATGATTAGTACAAAAAATTGGCAGTGAAGTATTTCAAAGAAGTTGAGAAGTCCAAAAATAATGAAGCATCCTTGAAGAGTAAGATTAAATCATTAGAATCTGTGAATGATAATTTGACAACCAAGAATATGTCTCTTGAGGATGATTATAAACATAAGGTTTTTGAAAAGGAAGTTCTGGAAGAAAGATTAGCCAAGTTAGAAAATAATTTGCTTGAGAAAGATTCTGATAAAGTGAGACAGCTAGAAGAAAAGGTTGTCGCCCTATAACTTGAGAAAGAGAAATGTGTAGGAAAGATTTTATCTTTAGGAAAAGATATTGCAAAGTTTGTTGATGGAAGGAACAACCTTGATGCACTACTTGATAGTGGCAAATGCGTTTTTGATAAAGCTGGAATAGGTTACAATAACAATAGTAATGTTAGTCTATAGAAGAACTTCTTTATTAAATCCAATAGTAGCTATAGTCAAAACAATAAGAACTTGATATATGGTAGAAATTATAACAATTCTCATTCATCTGTTTTATGCTTCCACTATGGTAGACATGGTTACATTAGTCATTTTTTTAAATTTTGTAAAATGGAGAAATTATGTCAAATGTTTATTTAGAGACAGAAAGGTGAAGCTACTAACCTAAAAGGACCCAAAAGAATGTGGGTGCCTAAAATGAGATAATACTTTCTATAGATATGCTTCAAAAAGGAACAAGAGAAAATCAATGGATAGTTGATAATGGTTGTTCGAGACACATGATAGGTGAAATATCACATGACAACTACATTGAAAGAAAAAACAAAGGTAATGATGTCTTTGCCGATAAAAACAAGGCAAAAGTCACTGGAATTGGTAAAATTGGTGACTTTCACTCTGCTTTTATTGATAGTGCTCTTTATATTGATGGATTGAAACATAACTTGTTGAGTGTAGGTCAATTATGTGATAAGGGTTATAGAGTTACTTTCTATGCATCATATTATGAAATTATTGATAATCTTAATGACAATATTGTATTTATTGGAACTAGAAATCAGAACATATACTACGCTCAATTGGAAGATATGTCTTCACAAAATGTAAAATGTATTGTTTTTATAAAAAAGGACTATTTTATCTGGAACAGAAGATTTGGACATACTAGCATGAGCATTTTATCAAAATTGTCTTAAAATGAGTTAGTAAGAGAAATACCAACTTTGAAGTTTGACGACAATCAGGTTTGTGAGGCTTATTTAAATGGTAAACAAGTTAGAAGCAACTTTCATAAGCTTATTTGGTCCTACCAGAACTCAAATATTTGGTTATAAACATTATACTTCGTTATAATAGATGATTATTCTAGATTTACATTGATTTGGAAGTCTTTGAGAATTTTTGCAGAAAAATTCAAATTGAAAAAGGATATTGCATTACATCTATTCAAATTAATCATAGAGGAGAATTCAATAACAAAAAATTTGAAGATTTTTGTAATGAAAATGGGATATCTCATAATTTTTCATGCCCATGAACTCCTCAGCAGAATGGAGTTATTAAGAGAAAGAACATGACTATCATTAATATGGCCAGAATAATGTTATGCGAAAGTTATCTACCTCATGGTTTTTGGGTAGAGGTCGTGTTAACTGCTTGCTACATTCTTAACAGGTGCCCTATAAGACCCATTCTGAAAAAATCCTATGAGTTATGGAAAGGAAGAAAACCAAAAGTTGCTTACTTTCGAGCATTTGGTTGCAAATGCTTCGTTCTAAATAATGGAAAAGACAATCTTGACAAGTTCGATGTGAGATCAGATGAAGCCATCTTTCTGGGTTACAATATCGCTAGTAAAGGATTTAGAGTTTACAATAAAAGAACAAAGAAGATAGAAGAATCAATATATGTAGTATTTGACGAAGCACTACCCTCTACAGCAGCAGCTGACCCAAATGATGAAAAGCATCCTTTGGCTCCTAAAAATGCATCACAAACTCAGAATTACAAGATCAGGAAAGTCCTTCTGAAGCCAAGATGGAGAAGTCTCCTTCCTCTCAATAGGAACCTATATAACAAAGAACACCAAGAGAATGAAGAGGTCTCGATATACATCAATACATTTTAGGAGATCCCTTTGAAATTCTAAGAACCAAATCATCCTTCAAAAACAACTTTTTTGCTCTCATCTCACAATTAGAACCAAAGACCATTGAAGAGGCTCTTATTGATGAAAATTGGGTTTCAGCCATAAAAGACGCGCTGAATTAGTTTGACAAAAACAAAGTTTGGAATCTAGTACCTTGTCTGCAAAATAAGTCAGTCATTGGAACTCGTTGGGTATTTTGAAACAAACTTGAAAAAAAATGGTAAGATGGTAAGAAACAAAGCTATACTTATAGCTCAAGGTTATAATTAATAGGAAGGTATTGATGTTGATGAAACTTATATACCTATTACTATATTGGAATCAATTAGAATTTTACTTACCTTCACATATTATAGAAACTTCAAATTGTTCAAAATGGATGTCAAAAGTGCATTCTTAAATGGATATATTAATGAAGAAGTGTTTGTTAAGCAACCTCCAAACTTTGAAGATGAAAACCATCCTGACTACGTGATAAAGTTGACTAAAGCCCTGTATGGTATAAACAAGCCGCTCGAGCATGGTATGAGATGTAAGTATGTTTTTTGCTTAAAAATATCTTCGAAAGAGGAAAGGTACATAAAACCTTATATATTAAGAAAAAGGAGAATGATTTACTCATAGTGCAAATAAATGTTGATAACATAATATTTAGTGCTACTAATCAATCTTTCTGTGAAGAATTCTCAGTATTAATACAAAGGGAGTTTGAAATGAGCATGATGGGAGAACCATCTTTCTTTGTCGGATTACAAATCAAACAAACAAAAAAAGGTATGAGACAAAGTATAGAGGAATGATCAGGTCACTACTATATCTTATAAGCTGAAGATGAAATATTATGCTTAGTGTGTGCCTTTACGCACGTTTTCAAGCAGATCTAAAAGAAAGCCACCTTTAAGTAGTCAAAAGGATCTTTCAATATCTTCACGGAATTGTGGAATTTAAAATATGGTATCCAAAAATTGATTCTTTTGACATAGTTGGCTATTGTGATGAAAATTATGCAGGTGATAAAGTCAATTAAAAAAGTATAAGTGGTCACTGCCAATTTCTTAGAGGATGTCTAATTTTTTGGTCTTACAAGAAACAAAATTGCACAACTCGTTCAACAACTAAAGCAGAATATATAGCAGTTACTATCTGTTGTGTTCAAATATTATGGATGAAGCATCAACTCTAGGATTTCTCTCTAAACATTAATAATATTCCTATATTGTGTGATAAAACTAATGCAATAAATCTTTCAAAAAATCCTGTGCATCATTCTAAAACTAAGTATATAGAAATCAAGCATCATTTTCTTAGAGTTCATGTTTTATAAGGAACCATTGATCTTTTTCACGTTAATACTGAAAATCAATTAGTTAACATTTTCACTAAGTTGCTCTCTTAAGATAGAGTTTGCATGTTGAAAAAATAACTTGGTATATGCAAACTATCTTATATTATTTTTGTATAATTCTTTTATGTTACTTCTTTTTGGCAGGCTCCTTCTAATCTTAACCTTTATTAGGCCCCTTCTAGTTTGGAAGGCTCCTCTTAGCTTTGAGACCTCCTTTTAATTTAGCAATCTCCTTCTAGTTTAGAAGGCCCCTCATATTTTTAGAAGGATCCTTTTAATATGAAAGAATAGGGTACATGTGTCCTAACAAGGAAGGTTTTCCTAGAGTCATTTCCGCTTTAAAAAATGCTCGTGCTATTCTGATAACGCTCCATACATGTCTGACAGAAGATAAGCAGATGATCATACTTCCTCTTTTGGCATGTATGACTTCCCATTCTCACACGAAATAAACGCTCAAGAATCGTTTAATATACCAAAAGTAGACTTCTCTCTTCTACTCTTTGTTGTTCTTTTCTCAGAAGCGTCGTTCTCTTCCTCTCTGTACCCTAACTTTCTATCTTCTCTTTATTCTTTCTTCCAAAAACTCGTAAACCTCAATGGCATGAATGAAATCAAAAGGACAAAAGAAAACCCTAACTTTCATTGCTAGCCATAATGAAGCTTATGTTTCTAACTTCTCTCCCACTAAACTTGTCTCTATCTCTTCTATACTTGCATCTACTACTCCTCAACTTGGTTCGAAAGATATGGAAGTGTCTGAAATACACTGGATCATCAATGATACTAATTCAGATGAAGAATCGAATCAATTAATAAGACATCCACAAACTAGAGGAAGTCTTACAAAACAAGTGGAGTAAATTTCTCAACAAAGAAAGGAAAAATGTCTATGCCTGAAGATAATGTTGAGAACCTCATTGTTAGGAATGAGATGTTTTATGAAGAGGTAATTCCTAAAGCTAAAAGAGCGAAGAAGATAAAGATAACTGCACATAAGAAGGAGAAACATCAACACCACTAAAAATGTTTCAATTAATGGAAGCTGAAGCCCACTATAGAATGCGGTACAAGAAAAGAAAGGTGGTTGCTGGGCAGATTTTACCCCTATGACGTTTGATGACATTATACCTTTTCATAATCTAAATTGGTACGCACCAGCTAAGTTTCACCCTTCCATTCCCTACCAATTTAGATAAATTGCAAAACAACTTCTGGGTAGAAAAGAAGGTTGAAAGAGTAGTAGAAAGTTAAGATCCTGCTCTAGACCAACAAGCAAATGTTCCTCCTCAAGATAGTCTTCAATAACAACTAAGGGACATTAAAGCCAGTCTAGATAAAATAAGTGACCAAATAGACAACATGTAAAATTAGATCATTGATATGCAGATATTGCTTAGAAATATTTTTGAATCCTCTTAATATCTCTGTTCTTTTTTACTTACTTATGATATTGTTTAATGCCTTATATATTTTGCCTCTTTTTTTTTATAGTGACAAAAGGGGATAATAGTTAATGATATACATTGCTTGCATTTTACTTTTAATCTATGATATATTTTCAATTGCCTTGATGATATATTTGTTATTGATAATATTTTATGCTAACTAATTGCTGCTAAAATGTTGTTAAAATTGTGAAGTTTAAATATGCATGATAGGCTCCTTCCTTTAGAAGTCAGGCTCCTTCTTTTTATAATTATAAGTAAGAACATATAAAATTTACATGTATCTTTCGAAATCCTTTATTATTATTTGAATTTTGAAAATGTATCTATCATTGTTTGTCATCATAAAAAGGGGGAGATTGTTAGCTCAAGGGTTATATTTAACGATTTTGATGATAACTTTATAATATTTAAAATTTCAAATTGTATTTATTTCCTTATATAGGCAACGATATAGTTCTTAAAGGGAAATAAAAGCATAAGATAATTGCTTCTTTTCTTGCAGGAACCTTTTTTATGAAGTTACCTATTTATAAATGGTTTCATAACATTCGGAAGGTTTTTTACGTATTCGAATAATCAACTCTAGAAGCCTTGACAGAACGTTCTTCCTAACGTCTAAATATCGAAGAAAAAATATCATAGATTAAGTAACGACTAGTTGAGGAAAATACCTACTTAAGGAAGAGCCACTGCATTTACAAAGCACACACAAGACTTGCTAAATATCCCATCGGCATCAATATTCTTGAAAGTCTTATCAAATTCTTTGTGCCTTAGAAAGTGCAATCACTCTATTGAGAGAGATTGTTAAATCCTTTATATATTTCTTGTTGAGAGCTTGTAAAGTTTTGTTAAACATTATGAGTGTGGAAGGTTAAAGAACCTTGAAAAATATGTACTTGTGAGCTTGGAGAGGCCCCTGAAAATTTAATAATTGATTTTTATAGTGAAATACTTGAGTTGAATACTTAAGGATTGGATGTAGGCTTCATTATAAGCTAAACCACTATAAATTGATTGTGTCATTCTTTCTCTCTTCCTAAATTTTAAAATTTTGCATTATAAGTTTGTGCTTTCAAGAGGCTCTTTCGGTTTTATAATAGGCTCCTTCTGTTTTTCTATCACATGCTTTTTTATCGCCAGAGGTTCCTTTTGTTTTTGAGTATTAACAAGTTCCTATCGATTAAAAGGCTCCTTTGATTTTTGAGCATTAACA
Source organism: Erythroxylum bequaertii (assembly GCA_024520955.1). NCBI lineage: Eukaryota > Viridiplantae > Streptophyta > Magnoliopsida > Malpighiales > Erythroxylaceae > Erythroxylum > Erythroxylum bequaertii. Next base: position 44,095,890 of record JANIJF010000005.1, read on the forward strand.
GGCTCCTATCCATTAGCAGACTCCTTTTCTTTTGAATGCTAGCAGATTCCTTTCAATTAACAGGATCTTTTTGTTTTTAACATTAACACATAGTAAAGGATGAAGCAATACACTGATAGGCATTAGACTAAACGTGAAATTGAAGTAGGAGAAAGTGTTTACATCAAGCTCTAACCCTACTGTCAACATTCCATGTATGAGCTATAGAAGAAATTTCTAAATATCAACTTGATAGACAAGTCCATTGCTGAAAAGGGAGGGTATATTATGAAAAATAGGCAAGCTGGTAAAGAAACAGAGGACAACATAGCAACATGACAAGAATTAGAGGAACCAATAAAGGGAATTTTAAAAACACATCATATATGTAATAACCTATCGAACTATCTAGAATAAGAACATGTGTCGCTCTATTATCGTTTATATAGTCCTGTAAAGACATATAATGGCATGTAAAAACCATTAAGCAATATAAATCTTCTTTTCTGTTCACGTGAATTTTTGTTTATTACTAAACTATCACAACAAAATCTGTTGAAGCCTCTTTACGAGGAGTCCAGATCCTCTGTTTCATTTTATGGTGTCTTATTATGTCCCATGAATCTCAGCCATTCATTACGCAGAACCCGCATAAATGAATGGCTGAGATTCATAGGACAGAATAAGACACCATAAAACTGGACAGAGG